>MJUT01057722.1:210783-227315 GCA_002080005.1 Gigantidas platifrons
TGTTTTGTTACTCAAGATACGGCGTATTTCGTATTACCCTGCCTCAATACCTATGCGTAGGTTTAAAACACTTTGGTTTCTGTTTTGTTACTCAAGATACGGCGTATTTTGTATTACCCTGCCTCAATACCTATACGTAGGTTTAAAACACTTTGGTTTCTGTTTTGTTACTCAAGATACGGCGTATTTCGTATTACCCTGCCTCAATACCTATGGTAGGTTTAAAACACTTTGGTTTCTGTCCAGTTAACTGATGTTTTGTTACGCTAGATAACGGATTTTTATCATTACACTCCTCAATAGCAATGCGTAGGTTTAAATCTTTGTGGGGTCTGTTCTGGTCACTGAATAATTTTTACAGCAGTGTCATCAATACATTTCTGCCATGCCTCAATAACAATGGGTAAATTAAAAACACTTTGGTTTCTGTCCAGTTGATGATTTGCTACGCAAAATACATGATATTTAACAATAATTATTTCAATATACATATCAAAGAAACTTCAGTGAAAATGTGCATGGTATTTTTTTTTTTTAATAATTGACTTTCTCTTAATTAAATAACATTGGAAGGATTATAAACCTCTTTGACTTCTTTCCTCTTCAATGATAATAAATTCTGGCCTTAATTCTGCCTCAACTGTTTTTATGTGTTTATAAATACACGGATCTGTTTAATGACCATCTAATGTGCATATTTTGTTATAGGTTTATTTGTTTTGTATTTATTTTGTGTTGAAAATTATATAGGAAGTAAATTGGAAAACAAAATGTAATTTCCTCTGGTATGAAGGTCTTACATCAATGTGGTATATCGCCCTTTATTCCTACTGAAGATCAGATATTCTTTATTATCCTTAAATTAAAGGAAAATTGGACTGATTCCACACCGATATACAGTCAAGCCTGCCCAAATGATAACCTCTATTAAGCAGTCACCTGTATTAAAAGGTCACCTTTTTCTTGTCCTGTCATAGAAAATTTCATATGAATTTAACCTCTTTTAAGAGATCACCTGTCATATAAGGCAACTTTTTCTGTGTCTCAAAGGTGACCTCTTAATACAGGCTTGACTCTGTGTCTCCGTATTATACTGGAACTTATATCGCCTTTGTTCCTATTGAAGATCACATAGTCTGTATTAAGCTTAAATTAGAAGAAAATTGCGCAGATTCCATACCAATATATTTCTCCGTATACGTACAGTAAAACCTGTATTAACAGGTCACCTTTAAGACAAGGAGAAACTAGCCTTATAAGACAGGTGACCTCTTAAAAGAGGTTCAATTCATATAAAATGTTTTATGACAGGATAAGAAAAATGTGACCTTTTAATACAGGTGACTGCTTAATAGAGGTGACCTTTAAATACAGGTTTGACTGTATGTCTCCGTATTATACCGGAATTTATATCGCCTTTCTTCTTATTGAAGATCACATATTCTGTATCATGCTTAAATTAAAAGAAAATTGCACCGATTCCATACCGATATATGTCTACGTATTATACTGGAATGAATCGCCTTAATCCTTATTGATTCAGCACGTCTACAGATCATTAGGACCCACCAGGGGTTTAAAGCGAAGCATTGTCTGTAAGAGCTATTAATTGATTGATGAAAAAAGCTTTCATAGAAAATAATGTATCTAGATTGATCAAAAGAATTATATAACCCATATGTAATCATATTCAGCCATTATATAGGTGGAATCCGGGTATTTTTAAGATTTACTTTAGTTTTTATAAATTAATATTATTAATTTAAACATATTTTATTCAGAAAAGTACTGAAAAGGATTGGATAGCAGGACCCTCCTATATATATCATCTCCTCTATTATTTAGGTAACATCGACTACTGGAAGGATGATATCCGAATCCAGTCTTCAAAACATATGATATAAAATGCTTATGAAACAACATTTCAACTTCACAATATTGTTGTTCAGGGTGCAGCCGTAGACCACGGTTTTTATCAGGTAGGTATTGTTTTCCTTTTGTTTTGGGAGTGTTCGTTGAGCGAGAGCTGTTGATTTTTTTTTAGTATTTGGTAGATTCCTTGACGATTACTGTAGGTTGAACTTCCACTTACTCAAAATTATATAAAAATAGTATTTAGCATATTTAGTATATAATTTACCCTTCCACAGTACATGAATTCATCTCGACTTTATGTGGGATTCGTGCTGATCAATCTTTCATTTCTTGTGTAGTGTTTTTAGATAATTGTCTTTTTGTTCTTTTTGTTTGGGCCATATATTGTCGATTTACGTCTTTTGATTAATCACCCCCTTGATATCTTAAATATTTTGATCGAAGATACATATTATCCATGACCTTGTAGAGCTCGTTAGTTATTTATAGAATCTACAACTTGATACATTTTCAGAAAAAAAATCCCACAAATATCATATGATCGTTCAATCAATTATACCATTATCACGTACTGTAGTCAATTACACTAAATATATATATATATATATATATATATAACATACATGCATAAGAAACATCATTATTTACACGCATTCACGGTCGATTAGCAAAGAACATCATTGAAAATTTTTCTACAATGCCACACTTAAGAGAGTACGTTGTTATTATGTTGTTTTATAGTTGAGGAAATTTGTGCACGTCACGACATAGCTGAAATAATGCTAAAGTTGGCATTAAACTCCAATCAATCAATCAATCAATCAATCAATCAATCAATCAATCAACCTGATTTATATCACACTTTAGTTCGTGTAAGTAGCTCCATTAATAAACAAGAGACAAAACACTTGAGAGCTTTGAAGACTACATAAACATTTTGGTAACTATAATTTTTTACATTTCAATAATGAATATAAATGATACAGTTATCAAGAGAGCAGAATTGGAACGCATTTACCGGTTTAACCCCGTCACACGTTCGTGCCTGTTCCAAGCCAGGACCTGGATTTCCAATGTCATATGTCGTGGTCCTTTTACGTTCCATGGGTTGAGACTAGAAGAGCTTGTTTTGTTAATATTGGAGGAACTGTTGGCCATCACTGTTTAAACTTTCTTTCCATGATTTACTTAAATAGCTAATACAAATATTACTTTTTTGGATGCATCGTTTACATGGATAACCAATGAACACATTGTTTATTTAGAGGTCAAATTACAGTATTGCTTACTTGGAGGACTGATGAAGACATTGCTTATTTTAAAATCATAGAAAAGATTGTTTATTTAGAGACCCAACTTAAGACATTGTGTACTTAAAGGCTAATGAAAACATTACTTTTTTTTATTGGGAAATATAACATTGTTTACTTGGAAGCCTAATGAAAGCAATGTTTAAGTAGAAGCCAAATAAAAGCATTGGTTACCTCGAGTCCTAATGAAAATATAGTGCTTAAGTAGAGACCGAACGAAAATTGTGTTTGTTTAGATTCCATATGAAAACATTTTTAATGTCAATCAAAGTAAAAAATGTGCAAATGGTAGATTTTTCCGTAATGACCAATGACTGAACAGTTATTATAAACCTTTAATTCATATTCAAT
This sequence comes from Gigantidas platifrons, assembly GCA_002080005.1. Taxonomy (NCBI): domain Eukaryota; kingdom Metazoa; phylum Mollusca; class Bivalvia; order Mytilida; family Modiolidae; genus Gigantidas; species Gigantidas platifrons. The sequence continues at coordinate 214,320 of MJUT01057722.1, forward strand.
AAATATTTTAACACCATATACCATGACAATAATATTATCAATATCGATTGCGTTTTTTAATCCTACCCAGTATATTTTAATCGTTATTAGTTTAGTCGGAAAAAAACTCTAGTTATCTTTATGTAAACGTGACACGTTTGATTGCTTATTGTTGCATGAGAATATATTCAGATTGCAAATCTGTATCATTTTACGGAAACTCAGCTGCGTTCCGGAAATTAAGAATTTTAGAATTTCAGAATTGTATTTCCTATCTTGTCAGTACATTATTTCTAAAATATTGAAACAAAATATAATGTTAACAATATTTAGAAATATAGTTTGCTGTTATAATAAAGATGGTGAGAAAAATGAGAAAAAATGAGAACATTAAATCTATTATCGAATTTCCATAGAAGGTGATGTCCGCGTTGTTTAAAAGTAACACGACGGCCGCCACTAATGGAACAGGAACTGCTTACCCTGTCAGTGCACCGGAGTTCACAGCGGTTTCACATGAAGTTCGTGGTGTCCAATTAGTTTTTATGTAATGGTTGCTATCCATTTTTGGTCTTTTATTTTCATCCTTCAGCCATTGTATTGTCTGTTCTTCGGTTTAGCGTTTCTGATTACCCAGTTGATATCTTCAAAGTTTTCTTAGTGTCTTTCCAAATATAAAGTGCCAAAAATATAAACAAAAATGTCAAAGTTTTGCTTTCATCTATTCATTTTCATGTCCGTATCTGTAGCCACACGATTACGACATCCTTTTCACGACTTAGGTGTCGTGAAACATTCAGCGTCTGCCGAAAACAATTTTTTTTGATATTTGCTATAATTTGATGTTATATGACATTTATGTATGTCCATGTATGTGAGATTGTACTGGCAGAAGATAGGCATTATATTAAAATTAGTAAATGAAGTGTGACGTAAGTTTTTATTTTCCCAAAATTATAAATATTTCATTAAGAGGGAAGTTTGTATCAATAAAACTAGTTTAACTCCGCCACATTTGATTGAAGTGTCTGTAGAAAACCTACCAATCCATGAAAGTGAGAAGACATGTATTCGTATCTTAGGGATATCATCGATATGGCTTCTTTCTACGATTTGTAACTTGGAACTGATATATTTTGACAAGTTATCACTCAATTTTTTCAAAAGTATCATGAAATCGAATTATCAAACTGAGTGTGAATGGTTAAATCTGACGCACTCATGTGATCAATACATATGGATGACGTCACTAACACGTCGGCGTCCTACAACAACATGAAGACACGGAAATATGACGATGATAAACAAATATGTGTTAATGACAGCACACCTTTTACAGTAAAGATATTAGACAATGGTGTGTACTGGCGTCGTTAAAATATATTTCTAGACAAAGAAAAATCACAACAGTACGTAAGGATGTTCAATCCTATAGCGTATATATAAAATATGTAATCCTCTAGAGGATTAAAATGTTTCGTGCCTTTCCCCGCATTAATTTCAAACGCATTAATTTCAAATTTTTAAATAAAGTTCGTGTTAAATAATGGGAGAACAAAATTCTCCTTTAGTTGCCCATGTGGGTTACGATATTTCTCCACTCTCGAGAGTTAAGTTAAAAAATTTAACCTCTTGCCTGACGGCTTGTGGTTAAAATTTAAAATTTAACTCTCTTGAGTGGAGAAATATCGTAACCAACGGGCAACTGAAGGAGAATCTGTATATATTGCATACATGTAGATAATAAACGTTATAGAAACAGAAGGAGCATTCAAGAAAATGGACAATCAAGAGAAACTGGCAGCATTGGGTACACAAGACGAAGACAAACAAAACGAAAACAATCCAGAGAAACTGGCAGCATTGGGTACACAAGACGAAGACAAACAAAACGAAAACAATCAAGAGAAACTGGCAGCATTGGGTACACAAGACGAAGACAAACAAAACAAAAACAATCCAGAGAAACTGGCAGCATTGGGTACACAAGACGAAGACAAACAAAACGAAAACCACAACACAATATACAGTGCTGGACACCACTATACGCAAACAAACACAAATAATGTTAATAACACATGATACCGCCCACAAAAACTGAAGGAAAAGACGAACAGAACATAATTTTCCCCAGAAATCATAGCGGACATCACAACAAGGAATTAAAAACGTGCAGACACATAATAGGACAACACAAAAAACTAAAAATATAAGCAACATGGACCCCACCAAGAGAACCTGGGGTGAACTCAGGTGTTCGCGAAGGGTAAGCAGTTCCTGCTTCTTATTAGACACCCGTCGTGATACTAATATATGGAGTAAAGTCCGGTAACCTACATGTATGTTTCGACACTGCCGTTGTTTACAAGCTACATTAATAATTGAAATTCAAAATCGTTAAATAATGTAATTCTTATTGAAAATAAGGTAAATCTCTCTCAAGTATAGGTAACCTTATCTGATTTAGATTATGCTGATTAGGTCCTTTGATTTTATTGCTCCCAATGACTTTGACTTTCCAATCTTTTGACTTTGATGGTACATAATGAAGGTTATGACGGGTGTCACTAGTGGAGCAGGAACTGCTTCCCTTCCGGAGCACATGAGTTCACCGCCGGTTGTTATTGTGGTTCGTGTAACTCGATCTTTAGTTTTATGTGTATGTTTTGTAGATCGTTGTTTGTCCTTTTATACTTTTTCTTTTGGCTATTGTGCTGTCTGTTCTTCTTCGATATACGAATTCTGATTACCCCTTTTGTATCTTCAAACTTTTCTTATTCAAGAGACCCGTCGAGTAGGTACACACGATCAGATATCTAACGTTATTGCCTTTCTGTATCCGATATGTCGTGAAAAAGTTGGAATGACTACTTTTGGAATGAGAAGTTGATAATAGGAAAATCAAGATCTTCCCATATATAAAAATTTCAAAAAATACGTTGGACATTGGTTGCATAAATAAATTTGATATTTCAAGAACAATTCTCAAAAACTAAATGCAGCTGTGTAAGTCATAAGATGTAGGTTTCATTTGCAACAAAATGGAGATATCTAAGAAGAGTTTGAAGATACCAAAGGAGTAATTGGAAGCCGTAAATAGAAGGAGGACAGGAAACACAATGACCAAAAGAAAAAGGACAAACAAGGAGGGCGAATGTCTTATTTACGTTATTTGTGTTTGCTTGCAGACAGTGATGTCCTACACATATTATGTTGTGGTTTTGCTTTGTTTGTCTTCGTCTTGTGTTTCCTATGTTGCTAGTTTTTCTGGATGGTTCCTGTTTTGATTGCCCCTTCGGTATTCTCTAACGTTTATTTTCATCCTGTGTCTTGTGTTCCCTATGTTGCCAGTTTTTCTGGATTTTTCCTGTTTTGATTGTCCCTTCGGTATTCTCTAGCGTTTATTTTCAACCTGTGTCTTGTGTTCCCTATGTTGCCAGTTTTTCTGGATTGTTCCTGTTTTGATTACCCCTTCGGTATTCTCTAACGTTTATTTTCATCCTGTGTCTTGTGTTCCCTATGTTGCCAGTTTTTCTGGATTGTTCCTGTTTTGATTGCCCCTTCGGTATTCTCTAACGTTTATTTTCATCCTGTGTATTGTGTTCCCTATGTTGCCAGTTTTTCTGGATTGTTACTGTTTTGATTGCCCCTTCGGTATTCTCTAACGTTTATTTTCATCCTGTGTATTGTGTTCCCTATGTTGCCAGTTTGTCTGGATTGTTACTGTTTTGATTGCCCCTTCGGTATTCTCTAACGTTTATTTTCATCCTGTGTATTGTGTTCCCTATGTTGCCAGTTTGTCTGGATTGTTCCTGTTTTGATTGCCCTTTCGGTATTTTATAACGTTTATTATCTACAAAACATTACACATAAGACTAAAGATATATATATAATTTAAGACGAACGCAGGGAAAGCAAAGGATAAGAAAATCTACAGGATAGCCTCATCGAGAATATCACTATCTCCTACTTCATGTAAGATTTCCTCCTTGAATAGCCAAGAAATAAATATCGCCTTAAGTGGAAATCTATTTATTGATGTTTGTTTTCAACTATAGGTATAAATAAATAGTTTGTAATAGTCCTGTTTGCCTCATTATATGCTATGTCTGACGTGATAAAATGCACACATACAGTAGAGATAACGGAGAATGTCAAAACAACGGAGATACGGTAATATTGGTAAATGTGTGATATAAAGATAATGGTGCGTGAGTGATTGTTGATGTGAAAATTTTCAGCTATACCATGGAGACAACAAGGTACATTTGATAAAATGAAGATGATTTTCACTTTGTACTAGATCATTGGAGATTTGGTTTAGTTTTGGTTTGGTTTTGGTGTTTAACTCCACTTTAAACAATATTTCAGCTATATCATGGCGGTCAGTTTTATTGGTGGAAGAAATCGGAGAACCCGGAGAAAACCCACGAGTTTATCGAGCACACCTCGCCATGATGGACATTTGGTTATCTGATGATACTGCGATATCGTAGTATGGTGAAGTGGTGTTTTGATAGTATAGTGATGTAGTAACGCAGTGATGTAATAATATAGTAATTTCATAAAATGGTGATTTGGTGATATGATAATATGATGCTATGGTGATATGGTGTTGTGATAATCATATATTATTATATGGCATTTTACATATCGGCCAAAGACTTCAATATTGTACTCATGGCTTTAGACTGAAGTCCGATATTGATTGAGTGATTATTCTAGGGTCGATATGGAATATACGAAGTAATCATCACATGTTTCAAACTGGAAAGACCAATTATGGAAAATATGAATGTACAAAATGTATATGAAAAATTTGCGGTAAACTCAGTTAATTAACCTGCCAACAACAGATGTGACTATAATTTTCCCTTATCTTGTTATTTAAATATTTAGGGAAAAAACCCGTGTTATAACTGCATGAAAAGCAGAACAAATATAATTCAGCATACGTATTTATTTCAATGGGCAATTGTGAATATTTAATTATTGCAATTGGATTATTGAATTTTAAAACTAATTGCGTATCTTGCGGAAGAAAATAGCATACCAAATAAGGCTTCATAGGATTGACTTCATTTTTACCTTGACTCAAAAGAATACAACTTTTATTTCTTATTAAGCACCGATATACGTCTAGTAGATTATTGTATCATGACCATATTGTTATCTTTTTCTGCACGCATTCTGTCCCTGTTTGAACTCTTGTATTAGTAATAAAATATGATGGTGATAAGCTTCTTTTATGTGAATATTTAATTATTGCAATTGGATTATTGAATTGTAAAACGAATTGCAATATAGGATACCAAATAGGATTAAGGCTTCATCGTCTTGACCTCATTACCGCCTTGATCCAGGAGAATACAACTTTATTTCGTATTAAGTGACAATATGTCTTGTAGAATATTGTAACGTGGATATATTGTTATCATTTTCTGCTATGCATATTGAACTGGTTTGAACTCTTTTGTATTTGCGATGTAAATAATTTCGCTTTCACGTCTGATAATTGCATTATCTTTGAATATAAGTTTGAAGACACCAAAAGGCATTCACAAGCCGTAAATAGATTAAGGACAAACAGTGCAATGGCAAAGCGAAAAATGACAAATGAACTAATAATGATAGACAATACACTACTACACAGAAAACTAAAGATCAAGCTACCGGAACCCCACAGAAAAAAACAAAAAACAAATGTACTAATAATGATAGACAATACACTACTACACAGAAAACTAAAGATCAAGTAACAGGAACCCCACAGAAAAAAAAATGAAAAAAAAGAAAAGAAAAGAAAAGAAAAGAAAAGAAAACAAAACAAAGATGGACTCAGGTGCTCTGGAAGGGTAAGCAGTTCATGCTTCTCTAGTGACACCAGTCGTGTTACTCTTGTTACGGACTTGGTGATAAGTCCAACAACTTTAAAATAATTTGTAAACAGCATAACGCATGTTTTATGATTTATGATTTTTGGTGTTTGATGCCACTTTCAGCAATATTTCAGTTATATCATGGCTATCAGTTTTAGCGGTGGAAGAAGCCGGAGTACCCGGAGAGAACCACCAACCATGGGCAAGCAAATGGTAAACTTTATCACTTGCGGCTGCGAGTCCAGTGCATCATTTTTTTTAAATTTACAAAACCGGACGTGAACCCACGCCGTATTGGTGGTAGGTTTGTATGAGCTGTTAGGAAATCCAACTACCTAGCTCATTGAGCCACACGGGTCCTCATGTTTTATGAGTTATTTTCAACATAAAATATGACAGTTTGAGCTAACTCTCAAGAAAACATTGGGGATTTATAATAAAAATAGCATGGAGGTATCTACATTAAAAATGAAGCGAAATCCGTTACAAGACAGATATGGAACTCTGCATAATTTCTAGGAAAATCTATCAATAGAGTAGTGATAAAGTTTACCAGTTCCTTGTCCATGGTCGGCGGTTCTCTCCGGGTACTCCGGCTTCCTCCACCACTAAAACTGGTCGCCATGATATAGCTGAACTATTGTTGAAAGTGGCGTTGAACACCAAAATTCAAATTCATATCAATAGAGTAGCGTTGCTCTATATATAATTTGTTGAGATATGATTTCTGTCTGAGAAGATTCCGTTGTATATATATTATTTCATACCAAATAATGCTGAGATATGCTAAAATAATTGTGTATATACATAATTTCAGGAATTATAAAAAAAAAAGCTTTATAGGTTTTTGTCTTCTTAATATTCCGATGTAATAATATACGTTACACATCAAATAAGGATGATATTGCTCAAATAATTGTATATATACATAAGTTCAGGAAATTTAAAGGGGCATTATCTGCCAAATCGTAAATTTTTGTTAACCATAAAAACTATCAGATATGAGTGATGCCGTAATAAAACGTGTTTCTGTAACTTATAAATGTTATGAAATGTACGCGCATCGGGGAAAAAACCTGCAACTGCTCGTGTTTTGAGATCGATCAAGAAATGGGCGTCGTCTTATTAATTATCGACATTGTTTACGGAGTTTGTCGAATCGTCATTAAATCAGTACAACAATGCACTTATTTCTTATTTTTTTGTGAATCTGCTTTTAGTCGGTGTTAATTACGGACAAAGAACCATGCAAGTTGGCAGTTAATTAAGAAATAATTCATGGAAGCCAGAGTTTGTATACAGTTTTAACATGGGTAACATTATTTTCGTACAAATTTTATCCCGAGCGTAAGGGAGGGATAAAATGCAACGAAAATAATGTTACCCATGTTAAAACGTGATACAAACTCTGGCTTCCATGAATTATTTCGATTCTAGTAGGAAAAATCTAACTTATTGTTTGAAGTGGAAGTCGGTAATGGAAATGCATTTCATAACAAAATTCACTAACCTTCATGATTTACAGTTTACAGTTGTTTTTCTTTTATGTATAAATAGACTGTGATGCTATGAAGTTACTGATATTTTCCAATTTAATGGCATTTTGAATTTAGCAACTTAAACAAGTAAAATGCTCACAAAATCTTAAAATAATATCAGTAACCATGTCTTTCAATGTCATCGGCGTTCCTTGTAAACGACTTCCGGAAGATGTTAAATTTCAAAAGTCAAAGTCCATTGATGGTTGTCTTAAGTATTTATTCCGGAAAAAAATAGGTAAAAACAATACGGGTATTTTTATGTTTGTTATGCACCACAGTGCTGTATGACTACATAAATTCACTAGGGAATTATGTTTGTAATTTGTTCGTCAATACGCATGAGCGAATTAAAATATATTATTTATATAGCCAATGAAGGACGTCATGTTAGAATAAGCGACAAAATACAAATTATTCGTTTTTACCTACCACTGATAAGGTCAATTGCATACGGAAAAAGCGAGGTCAAATAAGTAATCGATGGTAATTTTCGTTCTCAAAAGGCGGAAAGTGGTTCGATAAGCTGTTTAATGCGAAATAGTTACCTTTATTTCATCATTTTAAAGCTATTTACCAATTTCCAAAGCATATAATTTTTTTCGTCAAAATCGTAGCTAATGCCCCTTTAAAGGGAAAACATGTTATATATGTTTTTGTTTGTCAATATATATAATACACACCAAATAATTGCCTATGTAACACAGTTTAAAGAAATCTTAAATAAAAAAAATATTGAAATGTATTGTTCTCTGCAAAGACTCCGATGTATATACATTGCACACCAAATAACACCGAGATCTGATAAAAGAATTGTCTAGTACATAATTTCAAGAAATCTTAAAACATGTTGAGAGAAGTGTTTTTGTATGTTAAAATGCCTGTGGATATATAATTGAACATTAAAAATCACTGAATCATGTATATGCTAATATAATTGTGTATATTACATAATTTCATGAAATCTTAAAATAATATGTTGAAATGTGTTTTTGTCTGTAAAGATTCTTAATATGCATTTTATGGTGGATTAATTTAACACTGATAGATACAAAAATAATTGTCTTACATGTATTACATAATTTCAAGAAATAAAAAAAAATGTTTAAACCGTTTTTTTTCTGTAAAAAGTCCTATGTATATATATATATATATATTGTACACTAAATAATAACGATAAAATGAAACATAAAAAAAAAGAAAAATAATAAAATAATACCACAATTTCTGAACATTTCCGAAATTCAATCGAAAAATCGTAGAAAGAGGCAAAATCGACACTCGTATCACATAAATATATGACCGTTCAATTTCATTGTATGGTACAGGCACATTAATAAAGATGTGGCAGGGCTAAACTAGTTTTAATAGTCCAAATCTGCTAAAGAAATAATGTTAACACAATTGAAGGAAACATTAACATGACTAAAAAAAACAAAAAAAAAAACAAAAAAACATGAAACATTAAAAAATAAGAACAATTATTATTTAGGGGTGATGGTGATAAATGCCATTTTCAACAATATTTCAGTTAATTAATATTTCAATCGACCTACCTGTTTGAATACAATATCATGAAAATGTTTGTGTCAAATTCCCATCATGTTATTTCAACCATATAATATACACCAAGCATGCACAATGAACGACGAGAAATCTACAAGTGAATCAATTTCTCAACACGCTGAACTTATAAAAGGTACGCTGCCAGTGTCTGTTTTATCACACATCAAAATTGTTTGTGTCAAATTCCTATCATGTTTATTTCATCCATATATATACCAAACAAGCTCAAACAACGATGTGAATGAAATCTAGTAAATCCATTTCTTCAATACAATCAGCAGCTGAACTTATAAAAGGTCTGCTACCAGTATCTGTTTGATCACACATCAATATTAGTATTATATGTTCTGACAACGCTTTTTAAATTCCGATTGTTAAATTATTAATTACGTTAATTGCTTTTTTATAGGTCGCAAAGTACTAATCGAAATGCATACATTTTAACATTTTTTTTAGTATTTGTACGTGTGAATAAATGAGAATCAATCAATTATTTTTTTTATCACGCATGGCTTAAATATTTAATATTTCACTTCTAGTTTATTTTGTCAACAATACTTTGAATGGAACAGGAAATGCTATTTGAAAGTGTTAATTATGATATAGGCTTCGCAAACAACAATTTACATCATGGAGAGACATGCGGTAAATGACACAACCAACATGGATTGTTTTGAATAAACATTTTAGATTTGTTTTTGCAGAAAAATGCAATGCCCCAATTTACCCACTGGTTGAAAAAGGGAAACACACACACATCATGCATTCTGAAAACCTCGACCCCACAAGTCCTCGAGAAAGTAAAACTGTTTATTCCCCAACTTTACCCATAGGTAATAAAGGAAACACACGAACGTTATGCATTTTGAAGCACAGGCCTCAAAAACAACAATTTACATCATGGTGAGACATAAGGATTAACGACACAACCAACGTGGATTATTTTAAATAAACATTTTAGATTTATTTTTTGCAGAAAAATGCAATGGCCCTAATTTACCCACTGGTTGAAAAAAGGAAACACACTGACGCCATGATTTTTGAAAAACAGGTTATCAAGGAAACCACAAGTGATCATGAAAAGCGAAATTTAAGACATTTAACTGAGGTTCTCCTCCATCAGATAAAGGTCACCGTGACCCATTTTGGTTATCATGTTTAGCTTCATTGGTTTTCTTGCTCACAAAGACTTTTAACTTGTTGGGCTTTCAAATATTTTGGCGTTTAGCGTACCTGGTGTAAGTTATCCCAGGGGCGCATCGCGCGCACTAAATTTGATGTATACGCTTTTATTGACTTCCAACTATTTTGGTTCTTAGCGTACCTGGTGTAAGTTATCCCAGAGGCGCATTGTGCGCACTAAATTTGATATATACGCTTATATTACTATCACTGTTTCAATACCGCTGCTGGTTGAGGATTAATCCCCAAAGGTATCAAATTAACAGTTGCTAAGTCATGTAATTATTATGAAACCTAAAGTTCACCTCCGTTATGTGACCTCAGCCGATTTCGGCTATCCTGCTTAGATCCTTTAGTTATCTTGACCCCAAATACTTTTAAGTTGTTTGATTTTCAAATATTTTGGCTTTGAGCATAAATGATGAAAGTTATTACATGATGAAAGTTGTTCACGATATCTAAGTTTTTATTATATCGTTCATATTATTTATTATTGAAGTTTACACTTATTATAATGTATATTAAATTCAAGGTTCATCTACCCTCGGCATAGATAAACGCCGGTATCCTGTTTAGGTCTTTATAGTTAGTTGCTCGCAAAGACATTTAACTCATTTATCTTTCCAATCTATTGAAAATTTTTAGTTGCATATTAAAGTTACGAAGATCACTGGTAATATGGGACGAAGTCCCAACTATGGTAGAAATAGCAATATTTTGATTCCACATCCATAGCACTAATGGATAAAATTCCTTGCACCAGAAATGACACAACCGGAAACCAATACAGGGTTACTGGTGGAATTCGATTCCGTAAGGATGCGCAATGGCCACGAGTACCGAAGTACTAAAAACGACATATTGTATAAATAAAATCAAGAACGGGTACAAGGATGTAGAAAAAAAATCAAGTTGCTTACGCATTAGCTCTAAATCTCGTGAGAAGTGGAACCAGTTCAAAATATCGCGAGATAGAGCGTGAAGTAGTCCTTGACAACCATAAACAACGATGGCCGACAATGTTTTAAAAACAATTATTGGACTTCGTCCCAAGTTAGGTAACACCCATTATCATATTATATTTTTGTACATTTTATAACAATAACAACGGACAACCAATCAATTGGTCGTAATGTATCGACATCGATGTTCTTTTTTTTTATTATAACCCAACGTGTTCTCAATAGAACAGGATATACTGACCATATCAAAACACCTGCCTTCACTTCCGGTTTATTTTGCAGACAATATTTTGAATGGAACGGGAAATGCTGACCCTTTCAAAGAACCTGCGCTCACTTCCGATTTATTTAGTAGACAATATTGTGAATAGAACAAGAAATGATGACCCTTTCAATGCGCCTGCCTTCACTTCCGGTTTATTTTGCAGACAGTATTTTGAACGGAACAGGAATGCTGACGCTTTCAAGACCTGCTCTTACTTCCGGTTTATTTTGTGGACAATATTTTGAATGAAACAGAAAATGCTGACCCTTTCGAGACGCCTACTCTCACTTCCAGTTTATTTTGTCGACAATATTCTGAATGAAACAGGAAATGCCGACCCTTTCGTGGCACTTTGTCTCACTCCCGCTTAAAGATCTGACGAGACGAACCCCAATAAAACAGATGTGAGATCTGAGACGTATTCAGATGACACATGTCGTATATAATGACGACAATGATATCGTTATTGTATTATCACAATAATTAAATTAACACATATCAAAGATCACGTTTTACTTACACTTCCTATGTCAAGTAGGAACAATAACAAAAAAAATGGCAGTGACGAATACATTCGGGATTTTTGACACTTTCAAACCGATCACGATCGAAAGGTTAATTGTTCATATTCGTGGATCACGTGATTAGATGTTCTATATGTGTAGATTATTGTTTGTCCAAAAATCTATATTTATTTTCATATTTACTTAAACATCACACAGGTAATTAGAACTTGCAAGGTTTTTAATGCAAGTTTTCTTCTTTGATGGCCGTATTGAGTTTTTGAAGGGTTATAGGTTGTGACGTTTAACGCCACTTTCAACAATATTTCAGTTATATCGTAGCAGTTGTATTGATGGAGGAAACCGGAGGACCCGGAGAAAACCATCGACCTGCCGCAAATCACTAAAGAACTTTATCACACCTCGCCATGAACTGGGTTCGAACTCACAACGTTAGTGGTGATAGGCACTGACTGCATAGGTAGTTATAAATCCAACTACCATACGATAACGACCAAGACGGCACTGAACTGAAAATGTAATGAAAACAATCTTACTACATGTTTTCCGCCATTGTATGCATTTTCATTGTGAGATGGAATGAATAAAACAAAAAAGTCTATAGTAATTACCATATTAACTTAAGCATCACCCAGGTAATTAGAACTTGTAAGATTTTTAATGCATGTTTTCTTCTTTGATGGCCGTACGCAAGTTCTTTGAAAGAATCTTAATTGATTTATCTATTTTTCATATCTTAAAGGTGTTTTTTTTCTTATCGAATCCATCGAAATATATTTTATTTAACGTGTTATGTGATAGATCAGATATTAATTAGAAAATTACATTGAAAATCAGGGAATCAATATTATCGTGTGTGTTTTGCTGGTTGTTATTATATGCAATGCAGGTGCCAGACAGATGCATATGCATGCTTGATGTTAAGATATTGGATATAACCTTTATTAAGGGGTCACAATTGAGACAAAGAAAAAGTGGTTTTATAAGATAGGTGACACCTTTAAAGAGGAAACCGAAGGGGCAACCAAGAATAGACTATCCAGAGATATTGGTAATATTGGGCACACAACACACAGGATGAAGACAACATAAAAGAAAAAA
>MJUT01057722.1:227355-246955 GCA_002080005.1 Gigantidas platifrons
AAAAAAAAAAAAAAAATAATAAAAAAAATAAAAATAAAATAAAACAACAAAACAACAAAAACAAAACAAAAAACAACAGGGGATGGACTCATGTACTCGTGAAGGGTAAACAATTTCTGCTTCATATAAGACGCCCACTATGTTACTCATATATATAGTCAAGTGCGTTAAAAGTCTTGTCGGTGATAGAAGAGTTCGCTATATAATACGTTATGTGCTCTACTAATACTTTCAGAGTGAGCGAGTGTTTGTTGTTTAACGCCAAAATGAGCAATTGTTCCGCTATATCATGGCGAGGACAAGTTACATTCGATGAAAGTATGATAATGTCCGCTTTGACCATTTTGTTTAATTGAATCTTTATAGTACTAGCTCAATAAAACAACAATTCATGGGTAGATATGTCGCTCTACTCGGACACATTATTCTGATTTCAAGCCAACCAGTATTTCCTCGTATTCCTTAATACTGCGTGTTTAGAGGAGAAGCAACACATACCAATGGTCTTTGGTTTTACCTAATTGGGGCTCGAACACACGATCTACCGCACTCGAAGCGAGCACGCTAACAATAGCACCACCGATGCGGTTTTACTTTCGAATGCGTTCCATATAATGTATAACAAGTAAAATATGTGTATGGTCTTTCACTCTCACCATATGATGGATTTGTTAATGTAAAAAATAATCACAAAATGTACTGGCTAATTGCTCATAATTAAAATAAAACATGCATATATGAATAAAAAGTTTGAAGATAACACAGGGATAACCAGAGGCGGTAAATCGTATATAACTTTTTCCATGCATATTTACAGCTCATTAACTTGTAGATTGTTGGCGATTTATTCTAAAAGTCAGTAAACATACGTAACGATAGCGCAGTGCCAACACGATGCAGCTATTTATGTTCTTTGAAGTAAATTAATACTTAGTTAAAGATCGCACATTTTCAAAATTAAATAAAAACATAAAATACCATACCTTCAGAACAGTTCTAACTTCCAACTGGAATATCATAAAGATAGGTAAAAAAAAATGATAATAGTCTTTATGCCGAGAATAGTCTTATATATCGAGACTTTCCATCTCGATGAAGTGATTGATATTGCAAGACCACTCATATTTCCTGTCTTGGTAAAGAGACTTCAATAAGAAGTGACTGGGTTTAATTATTTGTATGTGTCGAAGCGTCCACTTTTATTGAAAAGATTAGGTCTTGCACGTGTCATCCAAACATGAGTGAAATGCTGACCTTCATCTACAACTGTGTGAGAAGTGTTGATGTCCAGAAGGAGCGTTGACTCCTAACCTTAAACATGATAAATTTATTCTTCGTGATGCAAAAGTTGTCACATATATACCACCGGTATTTTGTTCCACAAAAAAGAATGTCGATGGCCTTAGCTAACATTTCAATGTTAGACAGGACTTATGACTACCGGAAACCATAATAAGGAAAGAAAAATATATTGCAGCATCTAGATGACGCTCATTCTCCTGTCTTAGTACAGAGAATTGAGAAAAAGTTGCGGGGTTAAACTAGGTGTCTGGGTTACCTCCCCTCTTATTGGAAGGCTTAGGTCATGAAAGTGTTTTCGAGATGTGAGTGAAATGCCGACCTTCGCCTTCGACTGGATAAGCCGCGCTGATGTCAAAGAAGGAGCGTTGACTCCTTATCTTAAGCTTAATACATAATAAATTTAGTCGTCGTGACACAAACGTTGTCACATAAATAATAATTGTTCAACAGTGAGATTCGACAGCCTTAGCTAACATGTCACATATATAATATCAGTCATACAGTGAGCGTCGACGGCCTTAGCTAACATTTAAATTTTAGACAACATACAAGGCTATCGGAAGACATTTGTAGGATACGGAATATATCTAGCATCATTTGTATAATGCTTATTCCTGTATTGGATCCAGAATTAGTACGTGGCTTATACTTATATCTAATGGCTAAACCAAGTAAATAATATAAGTAGTTTATTGCCTGAAATGTATAAAGTAAAAATAACCAATCAGCAAGGTTATTAAAAATAATAATGATGACTTAGATATCCTATAAACAGCTGGATTAAGATGTTTACACGGTAAATTCTATTTTTGGAGAGAAAACTTGTTCACCTTGTGTAGAAATTTTCCGAGCGTGCTCGAGGACCGAATACCCTATGTAATACCCGTGATTTATTCGTAAGCATAGTTTTATATCATTTTCGTTACAGATTGTATCAGTTCAGTGCTACTCTCTGTGTGATCATAAAATCTATAATAAACTTTAGAGAAAACCGAAGGAGCAATCAATAAGGGTAAATCCAGAGTGAGCGAGTACTATAAACATCCATTGTTGGTCTAGTACAAAGCGGACGTCATGATCATCTCATTGAAAATTAACTTGTTCACGACATGATATAGCTGAAAAATTAAACTACACTCACTCACTCACTCACTCAATGTTAAGGAGATGGGTTTGTTCAATATCATCATTTGCACTGCTGCTATGCTTAATCTCACAGGTTTGGTAACTTAGTAAATTTTATACTTGTGTAAATATGTGCAAAATTCTAAACGGAAAACCACATCGAGAATAGATACGATTAGCAAATCTATAAAACGTGAAGTATACTAATATGTTGGGAAAAATAGAAACTGATTACTGTTACATTTCAGAAAACATATTATATGTCTTTTGAAATATAAATCGCAGTCTAATGAGGTTCCAGTTGAACAGAGTAAGTGATTAATGGAAAGTTTTCAGCGTATATATAGAAGGTCAGTTACCAGTGCAGTACTTTAATAAATCATACAATATGAACAAATATATTGAAGGTTGTGCGAATATATATGATAGATCGTGGGTTTGAGTCCCAGTCGGGGCAAACAAAAGTCTTATAACATTTGTCATTGTTGCTTCTCTGCAGCATCAAGGAATAAGAGCAAATATTTGTTGGCTAGGTATCAAGATAATATGCCCGAGTGCAGCGACATCTGTGCCCGTACACTGTTATTTCAGAGATCACTATAAAATCCAGCTAAGCTAGCATCATCATTTTCTTTTATCGAATATCACTTGTGCTCGCCATGCTATAGCTGCGAAATTGCTCTCACTCACTCTCGTGCTTCTTTATTTCCGATGAATATTTCCACGAAATGTTCATCGGTGTCTCCCCAAATTTCAACTGTGAAAAGAAAGTTTGAACACTGATGGTGAACAATTCCACTAATATCAACAAAACGAACAATCACCTCTCATCTCAAATTATTGATCATAGAAAGGACCATGATGTTGGAAATGACTTGGGGGCAGGCACACAAATCTGGTGGAGTTAAACAAGTTGATGGTACTTATAATATATTTTATGAGTTAAACTATTCTGTACGAAGTAACATTAGAATCGTTTGTTTATACAAAATGTGTTGAGAAATATATAACCTGACAATGCTTTTAAAACTATGATATATATATCTTGCTATTAAATCAATTTCATATTTTGCATGTGAAAACACACAATGTATCAAATTTGAAACATTCCAGAATTGTTATTTTCTACTTGTTGAAAGCGAGGCTGATCATTTGTTATACAATGTGACAACTTGTATGCTCGAGCCAATCAACACTCAGTTGTTATAAATCAAAATGAAAGGAATAAAAGGAAGTATCAACAGAGTTTGATATAAGAATTTTGAAAGGTTTATTTCCACATACAAAAAGCAATACAGATGGACAACATCATTAAAATACCATTGCAAAGCTGAAATACGTATACAAACTTAAGAGAAAACCGAAGGTTCAATCAAGAATGGACGCTGCAGTGGAGAAGAGGAGTCTGAAGATGCCAAAGAGGTAATCAGAATTTGTAAATTGAAGAAGGACAGATAACATAATGGTAAAAGAAGAACAAAAGGACAAACAACGATCTACAAAACATCATAAAAACGATGGCAAAGCTAAGGCGTAGATAAACGTAAGAGAAAACCGAAGGTACAATCACGAATGGACGCTGCAGTGGAGAAACTAGATTCTATTTCAATACAGGACTGTGCTGCATAAGTCTTAATCAAATTTAAGTGTCAATTAAAACTTCAATGACACTTGAAATGCACATAGAATTACATTACACTTCCGGTTTAACTTATTCTTACATTTTACTGTTGTTTGTGGGCCACAGTCCAAGAGTTCATTGTGAGCAATCATCTGATATAGTAGGATTGACTTAAATAGTTTAAACATTGATGAGATACGCCTTCGCTATTTTATGAATATAGATTATTACTTGTACTAACTGCAAATTACGTTACAGTTTCCATACTCTTAATAATCAATATGCTTAAAGCAGTGTGTAACAGCAACATACAAGCGTCTTTACGTTCTGCGTTCCGATGTCCGTTAAGATCTCTGCATGAAAACGATGTTCGGTTCGTCTTTACCTCCAGTTGTTTGTAGGAGTGTTCATGTCTTATTTACCTTATTTGTGTTTGTTTGCGTATAGACGTGTCCAACACATATTGTGTTATGGTTTTGTTTGACTTGTGTACCCTATGTTGCCAATTTCTCTGGATTGTTCATATTTGATGTTCCTTCGGTATTCTCTAATGCTTATTTGATGTAAACATATGTATATATTATAACCAGTTTCAGCATGAAATAACTTATCATTTTCAATTAAATTTTAGTTGTAAAACAGTCGGAAACGACAACATCATTTATCTAAGCGTTTCAAGTGAACATCTTTCAAAATCTGATAAGAGGTTTTTTTTTTTTTTGCATTTTTAAGATTTTTAAAAAGTTTATAAAAAAGAGAATTGAAAATGACAGGTGATAAATTTTCAGAATGTTTTCAGTATCTTTTTCTCGTCAACTTTCTTTTAATAGCATTTCAATTTAATATAGGTTGAACGCTCAAGGTTAGACTTTATTACACTAAAAAGTACTGTATGCAAAATGAAAAACACAATGAGAAAGAACTATAGCTAATTTAATGCTAACAGATGTTATACGATATATAGGTAGGCGTCAATGTACTCTATTCCATAATCACAGTTCTGAATAGTTTACAAGATCGAAGATATATTTTTTTTTGCTATAATGCTATAATTTGGCTAGCGCGATTAAAGCTCACAAATATTTCAAAATTATTTGGGTTCCCAATATTTTGATTTTGAGTGCACACTAAATTTGATATCTACGTTTAAAACGAAAAGAATACGATTCGTAATTCATTAACGGCAGAGAAGCCGAATTATGAAAAGACAAAGTGATTGTCAACACAATTCCAACAATATGAAACAAACGAACAATCACCTTCCACCTATAATTCGTTTGATCTAACATCAGCGGTACCTAGTTCCCGTATTTCTTTCTTCTTATTATTATTATTATTTTTTTAATTACTTTGCATCAAACATTTTTTTTTACATCAAACACCAGATCACTGTATTTGTTTTATTTTTTTTTTACATCTTCTGTAAATAAGGGTAATAACAAAATTACCGAACACCGGGCAATCTTCCAAAGGGAAAGTCAAAACTGATAAATCAATAAACAGACAAAATCAGTCAACAACCTGGAAACTGAGAAACCGCAATGGCCCTGACTTGGTACAGGCATTTCTAAAGAAATGGTGGATTATATATCAAAATATTATTAGTTGGTTCTCTATGTTCTTCCCCTTAGAGATTTACATTACTATTATAAATAAATTTATTCCTACGGATAGGGATTAATATAAGTTATTGTAACTTGTTTCCCAATCCAATTAATTACCGTAATTCCTATTATGTAATGTATATAGTTGAATATTGTAATGTTATGTTGATTATTTAATAAAATATGTTTAAACTAAACTATAATTCGTGAAACCCCCAAATAAATGATCACGACATATGAGGTTAGAGATGCAGGTCCTATCTCGGGACATGCAATCAAATATGGGCGAGTTGTACCGGTTAATGGGGATCCCGGCCCTTCTCCTCTAGGTGTTTTTTTTATTGTTATTTAACCTAAAAGAGTTTGAAGATACCAAAGGGGCAATCGGAATCCGTATATCGAAGAAGAACAGACAACACTAGATTAACCTCACAACGTTTCATTGAAGGCACTCTACCAAGCCAGGAAAGTGAACGTTCGCGTATGTGTGTGTCAGTGGTATATATATTGTCTCTGCTTAAACATATATATTTATTTGTTTTTCATTTTATTTCATATACCCTCTCCTCAAACAGCCATAGTGGATCGTTGTGGTCGTAATCGTATGGTAGTTGGATTTACAACTACCTATGTAATCGGTGCCTATCATCAGTAATGGTGAGGTGTACTCGATACAACATTATGTGATAAAGTCTGTCAATGACTTGCGACAGGTCGATGGTTATATCCGGGTACTCCGGTTTACTCCACCAATAAAACTAACCGCCTCGATATAATTGAAATATTGTTGAAAGTGTCGTTAAACACCATAAAGCCAAAACAAAAAATTAAACAGCCATGTACATTTTGGTCAGGTTAAAAAATACCTATTACTCCGAGATAAATAACTAATAAATATCATATCATTTTAGATTGTTTGCAAAAGAAAAACAAAATGGTTACCTTGTTCTTTTCGATAGCATGGTAAATGACCGTATATTGCAAAATTATTTACATTGAACGTTTTGCACCGTGAAATTTTTGAATATATACTTTTCAAAGATGCACGTGAAAGTTAACGTGCCATCCCACGCATCCCGCACGCATAACTTGTAAATAGCTTTGATATCCTTATAACTAATCCGTTTATTTATGTTTTCATCCGATGTTTGCTGATAACAGTGTCAATACAATTCTATATCGCAGCATCAACAGTTTGAAAAGAGTCAATTAAATGTAATCTTACAAACTCCATGCAGTGAGTGAGTGAAATCGCTATATCATGGCGAGAACAAGTTCATTTTCATTAAAATGATGATGAGGTCCGTTCTGTACTAGACCAACACGTTTGGTCGGATATTTATAGTGCTAACTCACTGATACAACCGTCCGCGGGTAGACATGTCGCTCCACTCTGACACAGTATCCTGATTCCGAGCCAACCAGTCTTTGCTGTGTGCTTAACGGAGAAGCAACAAATATCAATTTTATAGTCTTTGTTTAGACTCCATGATGCAGATGAGAGAAAAATGAAATACAATATTTCTAAACATTCGTTGAACTTTTTGTACTCCAGATGATGACGATATATCAATATAAATGCCATGTTCCTTTCTATTTGAAACAATTGTTGGAATTCCACGTTGATATTATTATATCATACACTAATAGACACTAATTAACAATATACAGAAGTGCACATAATTACGAAAAAAACAATAAACAAAAATACAAAAAACGAAACAAAATGGGTTTTGTGCCATTGATGTATAATTGACAGTGTCAAGTATCTTCATTATGACGTAAAAACATATGAACATATGTAATAATCTGGCAGTAAGCCAGATACACATTGCAATGACTTACAGAAATCAAAACACATGTGATTGCAACATGTTTTGATATTGTTTTATGTAAATATGAACACGTGTTGCAATGAAGCAGCGTGGATACGATATCCATGACTATGAATAAACATCGAAATTCAAAATAATAGTTTATAGTTTACATCTTTTTACAATTTACAGCAAAATCAAAACAAAAACAAAAACCGAAATTAGAAAAAAAATAAAAAAGAAGAAATAAAAGACAAATACAAAAGCAAAAAAAAAATAAAAAAAATAAAAAAATAAAACCCAGAAATAAGCAGATGAAAGAAAGAAAAGAGACAAAACTAGTTGCAAAGCAAAACAAACCGGCAAATGGACCTTGTACTGCCCCCTCCACCTCCCCAAAGACTCGTCGTTAGTCGGTCACTATATAATTACGACCTATATTTACGTTTTCCCCAAAGTTAAGTATATCGGTCGGTTATATCAGGAGTTTAATCAGTACTTGTATATAAAATTCCATGTTATTTCCCATGTTGACGATTATATCTTTAGATGTTTATAGCTAATTGATATTAGAATATGTTATAAGTTTCGATTCTGATTTTATTTTCCTATTAGTCAACTGATTCCATCTTCTTAGCTAGTAGTCGGTTAATTACATGCATTCATTGGCCCTGCTAATTGTACTGTCAATGTCTATGGTGTTATTCATTCGTTTTTGCAATGATGTGAGGTCTTTTTGAATGGAAGTGAAAATATACAGGCTTTAAGGTGGTACCTAACACTACAGGAAGATAACTCTTTACAATCAGTTGAACGTTTTGATCATATGATGTTTGTATGCAGATTTCAAGCATCTCGGTGATCAAAACCACAGAGAGAAAAGCTGCTATGTGGCTAGTGAATTTATAGCTCTGAGTCTGTTGGTTGGAATTTGCTAAAATTTTGATATTTATTACAGTGGATATATTCAAACACACTACCAAAAAAATATAAGAAAATTAAACGAGAAGATCAAATTTAACCTGAAGTGTATGGTACCACCTTAAGGGTGGTTTTAATCCTGCCATATGTTCATGCATATCCAAAGCTCGGACCTAGATTTCTATTGTGCATATGTCTTTCTTTTTTATGTTCAGTGATTAGCTTTAAGTGATAGTTGTTCACTTTGGTGATATTGCTAGAATTGTTTATCATCACCGTTTAGCTTAAACAGGGTTAGGGGGTTAGGGTTTTGGTGTTTAACGCCACTTTCAACAATATTTCAGTTATATCGGGGCGGGCAGTGTCATTGCTGGAGGAAACCTGAGTACCTGGAGAAAACCACCGACCTGCAGTAAGTCACTGATAAACTTTATCATATAAAGTTGTATCGAGTACACCTCGCCATGAGATTAACTAAAACATAAGTTATTCAAAAGAAAACATACATTTATGTTACAATTCATACAAGATATTATATATAACAGGATTGGGAAATAAGCGAAAATTATCTTGTACTAATCCATCACCGTTTTAACTTCCTTTTCATAATATGGTTGATACGTGTTACACATTTTCCATAAAATGCGGCATTCATTATCAAAATTCCTCCCTTGACAAATATGAAGCATCCTCTCTAGTAAAAGGACAACAAAATAGCATTACACCTAAGGGACAGCGTTTGACGACATCTTTTGTCTTTGGTAATAACTTGTAAAATCAATAATATAGGAAAGTAACCAAATTTATTAGGTTTTCTAATATTTCCTGTGTTGTGTTTTGTCGATTATTATTTTGTCATTTTGTCAGTTTTCTTTTAGGGGGCCCGGGTGGCTCAATGAGTTAGGTAGTTGTAGGGCCCGGGTGGCTCAACGAGGTAGGTAGTTGGATCTAACAGCTCATACAAGCCTATCACCAATACGGCGTGTGTTCGCGCCCGGCTTTGTAAATTACAAAAAGGGTGCACTCGACTTGCAGCCGCAAGTGATCAAGTTTACCAGTTGCTTGCCCATGGTCGGTGGTTCTCACCGGGCACTCCGGCTTCTTCCACCACTAAAACTGGTCGCCATAATATAGCTGAAATATTGCTGAAAGTGGCATTAAACACAATAATATAACAAAAAATCAAATCAAATATTTTTGAGGTCAGCTCGTATAATAAGGTTATCAATAAAATGAAGAAAAACAAATATATCGGAACAATTCCAAAATCTAATAGAAGAATTGTAGAAAGCGGCAAAATACCCATATTTCACAAATACCCATATCTCACAAATACCCATATTTCACAAATACCCATATCTCACAAATACCCATATCTCACAAATACCTATATCTCACAAATATGCCTCCGCTCACTTCCTGGTTTGTTTCAGGTTCCTCAATAAAACGTGGCGGGTTAATCTAGGTTTCAGAGCCCACACAATATATTTCATGTTATGCTTCTGGATTTAAGCCATAGTTTTATTGTTATAATAAGTATTTTATGAAATGTTTGTAGATATCAAATTGGTAACCAGAAGCCATTAATCAAAGGGCAGACAATTCAAGACAATAACATGAAAAGGGAGAAAACCCCACAATAATCTACAAAACGCCACGTAGAAAAATAAGGATTGCACAACATAATCCTCACAAAGCACCGAGTGTGCGTGCGGAGGAGAGAAGAATAAACTATTAAATTAAAACTCATGCATTTCGAAAGATTAGGCAGTTTCTGTTCCAGGAATGGCATCTGTTGTGTTACTCTTGTTAAACACCATGTGATGAGTCATAATAGAAGAAAAGGGGTATTTATATGTAATAAATAAAACTCATGGTAGTTTTTTCTTTTAAAGTATTTCAAAATTTATGCATTTTTCAAAATCTATTATGGAACTTCATTTCCGTTATCTAAAAATAACAGAATGAAACACGATGACTATGGAACTTCATTTCCGTTATCTAAAAATAACAGAATGAAACATGATTATTTACCACCAACACATTCCACCATGGCAAGACAGTAATTACTCTTGCACACAAATACTATTCTCAGTAATATTTATACCACGGAAACCGTGGTATAAATGATTTGTAACATGTAAACATGCAATATCACATTTAGGTCGTTTATTATTATATGGCTCTCTGATAATGAAAAAAACTCTAAACACAAGCATTGTAATGATAGTTTTTGATGGTATCCCGTGTCAAGCCACGTACTGTAATCGTTCCTTAGAATCGCATTCCACGAATATGTTACCAGAAAAAGCTCTATTTGTTTTAGTGACCGTATATAACACAAATTTATCAAGCCAATGAAAATTGACTGTTCAAATAAAATTAATGCAGGATAAAATGATATTTTTGTGGAAAAGAAATGGAAAAAGGACCATAACTCCATGCAGCAGCATCCATGTCTTATTAACGTTGTTTGTGTCTGTTTGCGGATAGTGGTGTCCAACACATATTGTGTGGTGTTTTTGTTTTGATTTTCTTCGCCTTCTGTACTCTATGTTGCCAGTTTCTCTGGGTTCTCTTTTTTCATTATTGCTTCTTCTGTGTTCTCTAACGTATATTTACATGTACCTTGTACAGATTTGAACTTTTATCCACCGAGTGCTTTTAATTAATATTTATGTTCTTTTTTTTTTATTAACGTATTCAATTATTCCAGATACAGAACAAAATTATGCGACACATTCATGCATTAATTGACAATGTGATAAATTGAATTTTAATTATTTTCAGAAAGAGATAAAAAAGCGATATCATCATGTTTATTTAAGCAAATGTCATACTTCCGTGTTTTTATGAACAAATTATGCAGTACCCCCATGTTTATTTGATAGCTGGTGAAGAACACGAGAACTTTCATTAATCTAAGGCGTTGCCTTCCTTTTTTAAAATGTATTTTTGAAATTTCATTTGCTATATCTAAAATAACAGAATAAAATATCATTATTTACAACCAACGCATTCATTAACAACAAGGCAAGTAATTGATATTCTGAGCAGTAAAAGGGCAAAGGGCCATGTAATTAAATTTGGATCACCTTATGTGATCCCTCCTTTTCTCTTTGTCGCTGTGTGGGGAGATCTAAGAACATCACATAATGGAGTAACGTTCAGGTGACCTTTTAAATAAAATTGTAGCTGACCGCTGGGGCAATGTTTTACTTCAATAACAAAAACAAGACCGAATTTCTTATGACAATGGAATGTTCATTCCTTGCCGGCTAATGGATGAATGTAAGCATAAAGGGGTTCTCAATGCATACAAAATTTGACTGTTTGAACGATCGATAAATCTCGCAAATGCTTAAATCCTACAATTTAACGTTAGATAAAACAAAAGGGGCAATCAAGTATGGACAATCCAGAGACACTGACAACATTGGGTACACAAGGCACAAGACAAATAAACGTTAGAGAAAACAGAAGGGGCAATCAAGTATGGACAATCCAGAGAAATTGGCAACATTGGGTACACAAGGCACAAGACAAATAAACGTTAGAGAAAACAGAAGGGGCAATCAAGTTTTAGTTTAAACATATATTTTTTTTTATTTGCTAAATATAACAAATAGGGATCGGACACAAGTTTTACCAACTTATGAAGTCTTCTCCCGAATACAATAATTTACAATATGGATTAGCATGCGCAATGAAAGAATATAATATGTATATAATAGCATAGAGTTAAATAAACAAAGAATGATTATATACAAAAACATAGGTCTAGACAATATACGATAAAAATCAAGTATGGACAATCCAGAGAAACTGGCAACATTGGGTACACAAGATATAAGACGAAGGCAAACAAAACAAAACAACACAGATAACTAAAAGATGAGCAGCACGAACCCCACAAACAACCAGGGTAAACTCGGGTATTCGCGAAGAGTAAGCAGATCCTGCTTCTTATAAGACACCCGTCATGTTACTCATATAGTCAAGATGTATTCTACACCACTGTACGCAAGCAAACATAAATAACATGATTAAAACATGAGCCCCCCTGCACACATCTGTGGGTAAATACTAATAGAATCTAACACTGGTGACAGGTCAAGATCGAGAAATCTCAGACACCCAAGGGTAAGATTTAAATCGTTCTCTGACGAGGCTTGCCCGAGTAAGAGAACGATTGAAATCTTACCCGAGGGTGTCTGAGATTTCTCGATCTTGACCTGTCATCGGTGCTTGATTATTTTTCTTACACAGACATCCCCCAATTTTTTTTTCTAGTGTGTATATCCAAAGACGACAGCATCACAACCATCAATGAAATAATACGCAATGTGAAAGAAACACCAAATCACGAACGCTTCAAATTGTAATAATATTTATAATTAGACTTTCATATCACAATAAATATAACAATAGTAAAGACGTTTGCTTTTACGAACAAATCAACACAAACATTGTTTTTAGAAATTATGTCATTTCACTGTGACGTCAATAACTCGGTCAGCTGATTGATTCAGTGAACAGGAAATCGATAACTGTTGACAAAAAATCATACGCAAACGCACGACATTCTTGAGTTTTAAAAGATAGATTAGACTTTGGCTATACCGTTATATTTTGTAAAGCATATTTTATTTTAATCACATCTACAAACAATATTAACAAAAAATCACAAGCAGAGTAATAAATAACAGTGGAAAATCTTGAAGCGACGATTATTTTTGGCGGGTAACAGGGCATGTAGCTTGTCTTACACCGGGGAGTGTAAGACAGAAAAAGATTTTCCTATATTAATTATAAATCTTGTGTGTATCGATTGTGCCCTGTTTCTACGAATTTTTGGTTTGCTTTTTTTTTTTATTTTTTTTTTATTTACTATAAATCTTTCCGTTCCAGCTACAAATATTCCGGAGATCTATATTTATATTTGACAGTGTGTATAACTAGCCGCTTAAATTAATACATAGCAACAACTAAATTGATACCTACGTGCTTTATTTCACCGTGTACTATAAATAGAATTTCCATCAAAACAACAAATAATGCGATAATTTCATGTTATTTGAGATTGTGTGATTTAGTCAATGACTTTTGCCATAATGAAAGCCAACAACAGTTGAGAGGACCCAAAAATAATT
The DNA here is from genome assembly GCA_002080005.1 of Gigantidas platifrons. Classification (NCBI taxonomy): domain Eukaryota; kingdom Metazoa; phylum Mollusca; class Bivalvia; order Mytilida; family Modiolidae; genus Gigantidas; species Gigantidas platifrons. The sequence goes on from MJUT01057722.1 coordinate 240,896, forward strand.
ATTATTGTGATATGTGTGAATGAAACTGACGTAAAATATACTTTAATTAACACTATGTCTATATATGTAAATTGCAGTAGGTTGATATATTTCGTCAATGAATGAATTAATTAGAAATATTTAATTGCTTCTTATCTATTATTCGTTTGGTTGATTGATTGATTGATTGGTACATAACGCCAACATTAGCAGTATTTCATTTGTTTGTCTTTCACGGTGGCATTAATAATACACATGAATGAAAACGTAGATATCTAATCTAGTGCACATGATGCGTTTCTGGAATAACCTTCACCACCAGGTGCTGTGCTCAAAGTCTTGGGGAGCAAGAAAATCAATTGGTATAAATAAAACGTATATAGCTAATTTATTGCACACGACGTATTTCTGGAATAACCTTCATCAGGTGCGCTCAAAATCGAAAGGCTGGAAAGACAAATTGTGGGTAAGAAAACCAAAGGGTCGAAACTGGATATCAAAATTCGGTTGTGGTTTTCTTTGCTTGAGGCTGGTACTCTGACTTCTTCCATCACTAAAACTGGTAACCATGATAAAGCTGAAATATTGCTGAAAGTGGCGTTAAGCACAATAAATCAAATCAAATCAAATGTTACTATTCAAAGATATATAGAAAGTACTAATATTATCTGTGACTGAGGACGTTGAAATTTCACCATTGAAAAACAAAAGTATGAATTGTTATGTTATGAATGCACAGTTAATTAAATATATACGTTTATATATAATTGTGTTAGAATGAGTATATTATAGATATTATCATGAGTTTTCAGATGGCCATTTTCAGTGCATTATAAACGATATTCAGTTCGTATTTACCACCAGTTGTTTGTAGGAGGGTTCATGTCTTATTTACATTATTTGTGTTTGTTTGCGTATTGTGGTGTCCAACACATATTGTGTTGTGCTTTTGTTTTGTTTTTCGTCGTTTGAACCAGTGGTGGAAAAATCTATAATCCTCTAGATGATTAAAATGTCTCGTGCCTTTCCCCGCATTAATTTCAAACGCAATAATTTCAAATTTTGAAATAAAGTTCGTGTTAAATAATGGGAGAAACAAATTCTCCTTCAGTTGCCCATGTGACGACTTGTGGTTAAAAATTTTAATTTAACTCTCTTGAATGGAGAAATATCGTAACACACGGACAACTGAAGGAGAATCTATATATAAATTTTTCCTCATTATTTATTGAAATCTATAGATTTGTCAGTAAAATACATAAAGTACCGGCACCTTATATCTGTCTCGTTAAAACTAGTAATTGCTATATAACATGAGTTCGTGTTTTTTTTTAGTATATATATATATGTATATGCAACAGTTCCACATACCGGTATTACAATAGTAAATTAGATTTTTAGTATCATAAAAATTTCTTTGATGTATATCGGAAAGGTTCATTTATATAAAGACGGAATATAAAGTTAATCAGCATAGATGAAAAAAAAACAACAAAACAAACGGTTCTAAATATGACAAAAGAGCTTGAAGATATAAAAGGGGTAATCAGAATCCGTAAATCAAAGAAGGACAGACAACACAATGGACAAAAGTACAAACAACGATCTACAAAACATTACATATAATATACTAAAGATTGATTAACAAACTACTGAAACATATTGGTTATGCCAGAAACGCGTCATGCGCACTAAATTTGATATCTACGTTTTTTTTAAATTAATACTCATGTAACAGGAAGATAATTAAAAATAGAATAAATAGTACAAATTAGAATAAATTGTTAAACTATTTTACAAATTCTGAAGAAAAAAAAATCCATCTACATTGACCTTTTCTCGATTCTCCCATTTCATGTCTCTAAATAATTAATTGTGAACATACCATATAACAATTCCGTTCAATAAAGCCGAATTAAGAGTAGACTAACATTACGTGAATAAAAAGAAAATAATTCATTTGGAGCATTACCCACCAGTGCCGGATTTAGATAGCGAGAGGCCCTATACTATTCCACTTGTGAGGCACATCTCACCTCCCTTCCATCCTCAAGACGAGAGAAAGACGGAAGAGTGTTTTGATTTTTTTTTAAATTTAGAGAATACAGTGGGTTCTGACAGTCTATGTAAGTAAGGCATATGACAGTGTCAAAATTAGTATACATCTTTTCCGGATGCTGCTCTGATATTAAGACCCTAGTTAAGACAGTCAAGTATATGTGTAAATCCAGCACTGACTATATCGATTGATTAAAAAAACTGGAAAGCAAAATTGATAATTACTTACAATAACGGGTGAGTAGAATCTATTCGTCACGGTCCAATGCAATTCTCCATATATGTTAATGCATCCTATTTAGCAGTACTATGTTTTTTTCTGCATTGTTTTTGCCACACAATCATCAGCAATTTAGTTCCCGTACACATATGCCATCATCATCGTCTACAAGTAAGTATATAATCCTTTATGTTATTGTAAATTATACAACAAAATCGGTATCGCATCCGTTTTTCTCCCTTTAATATAAAAAAAATATTTACTTAACAAGATTATCTATTAGAGGTTAAAATCAATGCGAAATAGTCATGGCTTAGTAAAAATAACGCTATATACAATGTAGATTTTAAAAATCCATACAAATAATATATTAAATATTATCCCTTTGTCCTGCCATGAAAAAGCCATAATATATTCCTTTTGCTTCATTATCGAAGAAACAAAGACAAAGGACTCTCGTTCGCTTCATTGCGAGAATGTGTCGTTGTTCATTAATAATTAATTTTATTAAAATGGTTGATGTAGGAAAATGTTCAATTAGTTTTTCAGAAAACTAATAAATTTTAGTTCATAAATTTCTAGTGTCTAACAATATTATCGATTGGATGGACGGAACCGGTACAATAAAATAAAACTCAGGTACAATGTAATATCAACATCAGTGAAAACGTTAAATAAATAAATAAATAAATAAATAAATAAATAAATAAATAAATAAATAAATAAATAAATAAAGTGAATGAGTGATTGTTGTTTAACGCCAATTCATGAATTTGTATCTATATCATAGCGAGAACAAGTTAACTTTCAATGAGATAACGACGAGGCCCGCTTTGTACTAGACCAACACGTTTGGATATTTATAGCGCTGGCTCACTGAAACAATAGTCCGCGGATAGACATGTGGCCCCACCCGTTCATATTATCGTGATCCCAAGCCAGCTAGTCTCTGTTCTTTCTCCTTGATGCTGCGTGCTTAGTGAAGAAACAACACAATCTAATTTTATAGTCTTTAGATTGATCCGATGGTGGTCGAATCCACGATCTACCGCAGTCGAGACGAGCACCTTAAATAAATAAATAAATAAATAAATAAATAAATAATAAATAAATAAATAAATAAATAAATAAATAAATAAATAAATAAATTAAAATCTCAGATATAATGCAGTTTTAATGTAAACGTATATATCTAATTTAGTACACACGATGTGTTTTTGGAATTCATCATGTATGCTCAAAGTCGAAAGATTAGAAAGCAAATTAATCTAAGAATCTAATAAAAGACAAGAACTGCTGACTCTTCCGGAGCACCTGGGTTCATCCCGGTTTTTGGTGGGGCCCGTGTTACTTAACATTTTATTTTTCTGTGTTATGTTGTGTTTTTGTGCTTTGTTTGTCTTCGTCCTTCTCCTTTGTACCCAATGTTGCCAGTGTCTCTGCATTGGCCATTTTTGATTGCCCGTTCGGTTTTCTCTAACGTTTGCTTGTTAACATCAGTGAAACATTAAATGCATTTTTTTTTATACAAAATCAAAGGAGAAGATTGATTGATTGATTTTTGGTGTTTAACGCCACTTGCAGCAATATTTCAGCTATATTATGGCGACCAGTTTTAATGATGGAAGAAGCCGGAGTACCCGGAGAGAACCACCGACCATGGGCAAGCAACTGGTAAACTTTATCACTTGCGGCTGTGAGTCGAGTGCAACATTTTTTGTAATTTACAAAGCCGGGCGCCAACCCACGCCGTATTGGTGATAGGCTTGTATGAGTTGTTAGGTAATCCAACTACCTAGCTCACTGAGCCACCTTTTCCCTCAAAGGTGAAGAGACACTGCACTGCCAAAAATAAAAGAAAAGGACGATACAAACAATGCCTGCGCATCAGGCTGAGATGGGCATCGGGATGATACCCGGGATGATATGGAACATTTAATGTATTAATCTCTGTTCATAACAGAGGTCCGGTATGCAGAAGTTACATTCTAATTAATTTTCTACTTTCAAATGCCTGTTTTCTATTTAAATATGTTGTTATGAATATACTATTGATTATATCACAAAACATTGTTATTTTCGTCAAATTAAATTAATGGAACGCTTAAAGAAGATGCTATTTTTATATTTGTGCTAGCAATTACATTTGTTTTGTACTCAAAGAGAGGTTAGAAGAACTTGAGCTAAAACATCATCGCTTTCATGATGGCGATCACATGTAAAATCACTCCAAGGGAACGATCAGACATATTCCGTTTGTCGTAATTACAATTCGGTCATTTCCTCATTCATGACTTATCACCGGGTTTGTAACAAGAATAACACGACGGGTGCTACATTTGGAACAGGAACTGTTAAGCCTTCCGGAGCATCTGAGTTCACCCCCGGTTTAGCTGGGTTCGCCTTGCTGGATAGTTAGTTTTCCATGTAATGTTTTATAGATCGTTGTATGCCCTTTTGTCCTTCTTTTGGTCATTGTGTTGTCTGTCCTTTTTCGCTTTCTGCTTCCGGTTACCCTTTTGGCATCTTCAAACCTTTCTTAGGATATAGACAATGGCATTATTAAACAGTCACCTGTATTTAAAGGTCGTCCTTTTGTTGTCCCGCCATAGTAAATATCATATGAATTTTATCTCTTTCAAGAGATCACCTGTTTTAAAAGACCATTTTTAAATGTCCTAAAGGTGACTTCTCAATAAAGGTTCGACTGATATATATTTCTACGTGTCATTATTTTCTGAAACTATCTGGAAACACTATCCCTTAGGTTTTACTTTGGTGACAGATACATAATTGATTCGATTAAAGAAAGAAGAAAGACACATTTAGCAAAAAATCAATACTTGGTTGGATTAAGCGTATCATATGTTTACCTCTTTGTAAGATAAATGTTCCAGAATAATACAGTTTTAGATGTGATAATTCACACGCCTCGAGTGTGGCATATCGTGTGTTCGAGACCAGATCGAATCAAACCAAAGACTATGAAATTGGTATGTGTTGCTTCTCCGATTGGCACGCAACATTAAGAAGAAAGAGCAAAGACGGTTTGATTCAGAATCAGGATAATGTGACTGAGTGGGGGCGACATGTCTATCCGCGAACTGTTGTTTCAATGAGCTAGCACTATAAAAATCAAATCACGCCTGTTGGTCTAGTACACATTGGACCTCATCATTATCTCATTAAAAATTAACTTGTTCTCGTCATGATATAGCTGAAAAATTGCCGAGTTGGCGTTAAGCAATCTCTTACACTAACTCCACGAAAAACAAAAATAAATTTATGTTTTAAAGGCAGTCGTGGAGGAAAATGGAAATGACAGAAAAAATTCGCACAACGGTAATATTTCATCAACACAGTGGTCTTCAAGTATGACTCTCGTATCTTAATGACTTAAGACTCCCCATTGTTCATAAAGACATTACACTATCCCTTTACGTATCAAATCTGTATATAAAGGCCACTCAAGGGAACCTTAAAATCTTAAAATGTGGCCTTTATGAGCATTTGCACTTTATATACAGGTTAAAATCATATACACTATTCATTAATGGGGAAAATGTGGCTGTCCTTTATAGACAGTGATTTGCTATATAGAGATGCCCTTTAAGGCAGGTTTGACTGTACTTTATATCTGACTAGAATACGTTTTATTGTCATGTCTATTGTTTGGTTATACTTTATATCTGACTAGAATACGTTTTATTGTCATGTCTATTGTTTGGTTGTACTTTATATCTGACTAGAATACGTTTTATTGTAATGTCTATTGTTTGGTTGTACTTTATATCTGACTAGAA
>MJUT01057722.1:247137-264124 GCA_002080005.1 Gigantidas platifrons
TTGTTTGGTTGTACTTTATATCTGACTAGAATACGTTTTATTGTCATGTCTATTGTGTGGTTGTACTTTATAGCTGACTAGAATACGTTTTATTGTCATGTCTATTTTACCAAAGGAATGCATTTTTTTACCACTGACATCGGGTAATTTTATTGATATGTAGTACAACGTTTTCCGTATTGGTGGTCAATGTCCGATATAATTATCTTGAGATTGTATTCAGCGATTAAAGGAGAGTTATTAAAATAAAACATATATGAGATTAAGAAGAGTTTGAAGATGCCAAAGGGGTAATCAGAATCCGTAAATCGAAGAAGAACAGACAACACAATGGCCAAAAGAAAAAGTACAAAATGACAAACAACCATCTATAAAACATACACATAAAACTAAAGATCGAGTAACACAAACCCCACTAAAAACCGTGGGTGAACTCAGGTTATCAAGTACCACGACATTTTTGTCCAGGCGGACCAGACAATCAGATTGCAGTATTCTCATCAAAGTAAATTCTATTTATATATATAACGAGTCCATGAATTTATTCGACAATTTACATATTGGTTTTGCCAGTTTTCCGGTTGTTGACTGATTTTGTCTGTTTATATACTTATGAGTTTTGACTTTCCCTTTGGAAGATTGTTCGGAGTTCTGTAATTTTGTTATTACCGTTATTTACATACGGTGTATGATTACCCTTTGGTATCTTCATACTTTTCGTCAAATGCTAACATTTAACTAATATTGTGATGTCATCAACATATTCATTCGCCAACGACAAATTCAAAAAGTCACATGGAATAATTGTAATTAAAATCGAGATATCATTACATTTTGTTGTAAAAATTAAATTATAAGGACTATTTTCAAATTTTGAACAGGTTATACTTGTATCACTTGGTTTGGAACATTTTACACATTTCATAAAGAGCTTCGCGTTTTATTAAGCGCCAACTGCCCCAAACCAGGTTATATCGTATAACCTGTTCAAAAATTGAACATATTCCTTAAATAGATAATAAATTAATTTGATGTGCTTAATAGATTTTGATTGGATAAAAAATTGATGTCATTTTCCATAAACAAAATGTTTAACCGGAACTCACATGATGGGGTCTCAATTGAGAAAATTTTAAATTTTTATTCTTTTTAAGCAATTATTTTCTGTCAAAATATTTTTAGGACAAGAACAAAATTAATTAGGAATTAATTTATAAGGATTGATCACAATTTTGTGTTCGATTCACTCGGAAAAAAACCCCTCAAAAATGTAGTACACACCCTTGCGTAACGCGCTTCGCGGCTTACACAGTGTGTACTACATTTTTGAGTTTATTTCTTCATGAACCGAAAAGAAATTGAGATCAATCCTTAAATAGGACATTTTACTGTAACACATATAACATTAAACATAATTAACATTAAAAGGTAAAGGTAAAAGGTAAAATATATTTAGGTTTAAAAATTTCAACATCATACACAAGTGTTTAAAAATTTCTCGTTAAGTTAAAAATAAAACATAAAACTGCCATCTTTAACTGAAACTTCAATCCACCAATTGTAGCTGCTGAGAACTTTCTCACCAAGGATAGCCCATGAAAGCCATTCAGCTTATTTCCAATGGGGTCCTTGGAGATATTAATGTAATTGGGATAACAATGTGTTTCCACTAAGCATATGGACGTAATTTCTTCTATTCTAAGATGTACTACATGTATTAAATGAACTTTCAAAGATCTAATGGAAAAATCATAGACTAGGCAAAGTCGAACTCAGTTGTCGGTACAGGTACTGCAATAAAAAGCGACGGGGTTAAACTAGATGACATTATTAACTGTAGTGTCTAATAACAAAATAATAAAAAAAAATATTAACACAAAAATAATTGATATTATTATAGAAAGATATTAACGTAATTTGTAACTAGATTAACACCACGGGTGCCACTAGTGGAGCAGGAACTGCTTACCCTTCCGGGGCACCTGAGTTCATCCCCGATTTTTAGTGGGATTTGTGTTACTCGATCTTTAGTTTTATATGTATGTTTTGTAGATCGTTGTTTGTCCTTTTGTATTTTTTCTTTTGGCCATTGTGTTGTCTGTTCTTCTTCGATATACGGATTCTGATTACCCCTTTTGGGATCTTCAAGCTCATCTTGGATAACAATGTATTTCCACTAAACACATAGACATGATTAAAATCAACTCTTCATAAATTCATTGATGTTCTATTCTACGGTATACTATGAAATGAACTATCAAAAATCTAATGGGAAAGGGAAAGACATATAAACAGGCAAAGTCAAAACCATTAACAAACGTCAGATATTTGTACACGCACTTTAATCAAAAATGGACGGGGTTAAAGTAATTGTAGTATCTTATATATGTGAATATTGTCCGTACTAACACTTATCATTGATATCTCGAAACAATGCAAGGACCATTAATTAGTGATTTAAGATGCTAAACCAAGAGCTTCGGAATGAAACTCTAGTCGGTTGAATTTGACTAAATATTAAAAAAAACATGAAGTAAAAGAGTTAGGGGTATGGTGTTTGACGTCACTTTCAACAACATTTCTGCTATATCGTGGCTGTCAGTTTTATTTTTGTTGGTCCTATTTCTGCTATATCGTGGCTGTCAGTTTTATTTTTGTTGGGCCTTTTGTCAATCTGTTCTTGGCCATTGCATTGTCTGTCCTTTGTCGATATACGGCTTTGGTATCTTTGTTTTTCTTGCTAAAACCTTTGCACTCTATTGCATGTTTTAATTATAAGTTTCCAAATTGGTATTTTATATCCTACGCCATATTTTCATTCTACTTTCTATACCAGCACATCGTTATAGAACAAGCATTTTGAAAATGTCTGTAGGACGAGATAGCAAAATATTAAACTATTGCACGTCTTGCATGTCGTGCGCAATAAATTAGATGTCTACGTTTCTATTGATTTTTTTTTATTCAGAAGCCAGCGTTCTGTTAAAGTATAAATCCCCTCTTGATGATGATTTTTTGGGGATGATTTTTGGTGTTTTAATGCCATTTTCAACAATACTTCAGCTAAAAAAAATTATATCATGGCGACCAGTTTTATTGGTGGAGGAAGCCGCAGTACCCGGAGAGAACCACCGACCCAGGGCAAGCAACTGGTAAATTTTATCACTTGGGGCTGCGAATCGAGTGATCCTTTCCCTCGTGATGATGTTTCCAGACATGTATTTTGTATATATAGACAATGTTGCTAGTTTCACTGGATTGTCCCTTCGGTTTTCTCTAACGCTTACTTAGCGTAGTGCCATAAGATATAAAGTTTATATGTACGAGGCTTAAAAACTGAGATAAAGGCGAGGTTCATCGATCCTTTGCACAGTTGTGCACCGAATACAAATAAACTTAATATTTTAAGACACTGCAGTGGTCATTATCGCTGTAGGTGACATTTCCAGTAGGTATGGACGTATATTACTTGTAACCATTGTGCTCTATTGTCAGTGACGAATATCACTTTTCTTCAATGTCAATGCTTTTAACATACTCACACGATAATTTGTTCTAATTCATAGTTTTATAGGTCGAAGATATCATATATGCCAGAGAACTTAGTTTAAAATATAACAATGTCGATTTTTAATACTTGATACATGGTATACAAAACCAGGGGGTGAATGAACGTCACAATTGGAAGCCATTTTCGCACAGGTGGAAATAACATAGTCGAAGTGTTTGAGAGTATGACAACAAGGTTTTGAGCGAAGCACACAACGTTGTTTAGCAGACATATACGGGTATTTGGAGCACTATCACATTTGATTTTATCCTGACAATAACTAATGCTATAAGTAAAAACTTACCTTCAAGCGACACAAAATGGCTTCCAATTATGACGTACATTCACCCCCGAAAAAGAATGTTTTTCTACTGAACTTTATTGTCTACTAACTGATGCATTTCCAAACAATTTAATTGAAAGTAAAAAAGGGATTTATTTCTTATGATAAAAAAAATAAAATGTTCTAATTATTGAAATGCCTGAAGCAAGCAAGAAAAGCGAGTGGTTTTGTATGTGTATTAGGAGTATCAAATTTGCCTGTTTCTAAGATTTTTCTTTTGGATTTTGGAACTGTTCTGACGTTTTGTTTTTCATGTTTTTTTTTACCAATTGAACAAGTGTGGACACAGAAATGTGCTGTCCAAAAGGCAAGTGTGGATGTCAATATTTCATATTATTTAACTCTAAGAAAAAAAATAATTCATGGACACAGGGGGTCCTGGATTTAATAAAAAACTAATCCTGGATTATTATTTTTGCTTAAAGTCCGGTCCTGTGTTTTTATTTCACCCCCCCAAGGGATATAAAATTGTACCATTAATAATAAATTAATAAATGAAAAATTTTCAGATTTTCTATTTATAATAAATCTCATTTACAAAACCACTGATATTTGTTCAATTTTTAACGCTGATTTAAGCTTTAGTCGCAACAAATTTATATTTTTCTCTTTAAACTGTCGAAACATAACATTTATTTAACTGTAAAATTCACCCCCTTTTTTCCCTTTTTTCTTGTTTAAATCAATGATCAACAATATTCCAGAATCAAACAAATGAATAAATATAACATAGCATCTTTCCTTTACATTGTCAAGATTCTATATTTATAAACTATTGACTTGAGTAACCTTGCTAAACCATGCGGATTCAGTGTGTTTTAAATCGGTCATCCAATCAGGACGCTCATTATTGTCCAAGATAAAAATACATCGCTAAAATTAGCTGTGAGTATTTCTAAAACTTCAATTCATAAATTTATATATAGAATAGAAATCGGAGATATTTCGTCATAAAACTTCACACATGGTTTTGTCTATCATATTTCTTGAAGACAAACATAAACTTGTATTGCATTTATCAATATTTTATGAGTACCAACAGTTTTTTCAACACCGTATCTGTTCACGTGACTACACATGCTACTCACAATGACCCGTGACCCACATTAGCACGTATCAGGAATCTTTTCTGTATATGGTATATAACAATTAAACTGAAATCCTGAAAATGAACAAATTTACTAAATCAATCAAGAAACAAGGCATGTGCGCTAAATTAGATATCTTCGTCTAAATTAATTTTAGAGTCACATGTCATTTTATGCGTGTTTTGATTGGCTTAAAAAGTTGAGGTTATTTTCCAATATACGGAATCTGAAAATAAACGTCGTTCTCAAGGCGTCGCGTGCCGTTGTCAGCAGGTGATTTTCTTTAAATGAGGCACCTAGTGGGGTTATTTAAATTTATTTCCGATTATTTGCCTTATTTTGAAAAAATAAATATATTTTTCAATATCATAGCAAAAAAGTTTGAATTAATTTATAAGGATTGATCGAAATTCTTTGTTCGGTTCATTCGAAATAACCTCAATAAGGTTGTACACGCCCTTGTAAAGGCTTGTTACACGGGTGATACAACCTGATTGAGGTTATTTCTTCATGATCCGAACAAAAATTGCGATCAATCCTTAACTGTATTGATAAATAACAAGAAATATTGTATTACTTCGGTAATAAGTCCGACCATTGAAGTACTAGAAATGAATTAATGTAGTGCGTTCTGTCCGATCTACAAGGCCACAATTCCTATCCACTATGATATAAAGACACACACATACACAAAAGAAAAAAAACACAAAAAAACCGTGATCTATTTTTGTGTATCTAATACACCGTACTATGACCTGTAATGTCCGATTCGCAAACCTTAATGGTGATAGGAACTTATCACATAAGTTGCCTCAAATCGCAGCTACGAAAGACTTCTCCCCGAAAAGTGCGAAATAACATATAAAATGTAAAACAATTCATTTTCTGACGCAATAACTATGGGGTGTCGACTCATTCAAAGAAAGCATATACTATAATACTATGGAGTCACAATTTCCACGACCGGTAGACATCATAATTATCATATTGCTATGTTAATTTAAGATCGTAGAAATCGGATGTAAAACCACTAGCGAAAGGATATATATCATCCATGCATCATATTTCAACCAACGGCATCGGTGGCGTAATGGTTAGCGTGCTCGCCTTGAGTGCGGTAGATCGGGGTTAGAGTCCCGGTCGGGTCAAACTAAAGACAATAAAATTGGTATTTGTTGCTTCTCCGCTAAGCACACAACATTAAGGAGAGAGAAAACAAAGACAGGTTGGCTCGGAATCAGAATAATTTGTCCGAGTGGAGCGACATGTCTACCCGCTGACTGTTGTTTCAGTGAGCTAGCACTATAAAAATCCAACTTAGCGTGTTCTCGCCATGATATAGCTGAAAAATTGCTGAATTGGCCTTAAGCAACAATCACTCACTCACAATGTCATCCAATCAATGAAGATAATCGTATCGCCATTTAAAATCTACATATAATATCATCAAAATTACGTAACGACATGCTAAAACTGTTTAATGTCTGTCAATAAATAATAAAATCTTGAAACATTAAATGGCTTTCTACATTAATAACAATGATTAATCTACACATCAGAATACCTTAGAACATTCTATGTGTAATTGATTGCGTAATGTTTAATTTTATGGTCGTCATGGGAATTTATTAACAATCTGGAAATTCTACTTCCGCGTTTGAAAATCAACAAATAAAGAATGCTAATTTTCTGTAATAAAGAATCTGATCACTTATTAAAAAAAGTACAAATGTAATCACGCATGCATCTTCGAAGAATGAAGGTATGGGGTATATTTAAAATATGAATAATGATCAGCATGGTCGTGATCGTATGAAAGTTGGATTTGCAACTACATATGTAATCAGTACCTACCACCAATAACGTTGTGAGTTCCAGTATTGGATATATACCCTAATATGGAGTAGGCATTGCCTAGATGCGAGCACAGCATGTCTGTCTGGCCAGTGTGTATATATTTGAGTGAAAGTTGAATATCACAAAATATAAAGTTTTTTATTGTTGACATGAAAAAAAAAATTCCTGAAAAAATAATTAAGACAATCATTTATCGACTTTGACTTTTGTAATACGCCAACTTTTATCAACTTCCGGACGAAAGGATTTCAATCTCATCATTAGGCAGACCCAACTGTGTGTTGCATGCCCATGTTGCTGTAGAGCTCGCTGTGCTCGCTATTACTGCTTACAAATGTCATTTAATTTTCTTAGTCGATAATATAAACATTTTCCTACATGAAAAAAAAATAAAATGGAACTGAAATGCCATCGCTATGATGTAACGGATGTTGAAATTTTTAAAGTATTCCATCAAACAACAAAACGACGTCTGATGTATATAAATCCGACAAAGGGAATGTGACATTATATACCATGAATAACACCGGATTATCATATAATGTACAGGGATCATTACCGCTTTATGTGACATTTCTAGTAGGTCTATGTATGTCATGTATTACGTGGAACCATTATTTTTTTTGTACTGCAGTCATTACCTCCGTAAGTGACATTTCCAGTATACCATGTAATACGTGTTTCCATTATGTACTATTACATATTATGAGTGAAGAACTTCTTTAATGTCAACGTAATGTGTTCTAATTCACACTTTTATAGATAAAAAATACCATAAATGTCACAAAATTTATTTAAAATACAAGGAATTTGATTGTTAGAACGCAATACATAGCATACAATAAAACAAATAAAATAATTGCCTTCTATTCTACTGCACTTCTTTGCCTATTTACTCATGCAATACGGTTGTTTCGAATCATGCCAATTCCGACCACGTTCCGTCTTTTTCGTGTCTTGACGTCTGAACAAATCGGCAGGCGACTTCCGGTGTTTACGCTATTACTGTGACAACGTCAGCATATCATAGTCGTAGATGCGGTAGATTATAAGTAATTGTAATATGGAGACGCCAATGAAACCGCTGAATAAATACTGGTGTTCGGTACCCCACTATCTGTCTGATATCAGAAATATATACATAAAGGCAGATCGTTTTCCTTGATGATGCTGACAGCCGGAAATAAAGACAGAAAACAAATTTAATTTTAAAAAAGTATTTGTCTCTGCATTGAAGTTTTTGATACAAATAAAATAATTTAATTGATATCTGTCTTTTACAGAAAATGTTAAGATTTTTTTTAGTTGAGGATCGAACGTTGAAACGGCACATATCGATTGGAGTTTTTGTTGTGTACATTGACACCGGAAGTTGAGTACCAGGAGTTCCATCGAAATCACGTGATCTGGCGGACGAAAATAATTTTTTTTTTGACCGAATGGAAATGATTCGAAACAACTGTATTTGAAAGTAAAAATTAGGGTTTATTTCTCATGACAAAAAAGATAAAATATTCTAATTATTGAAATGCCTGAACTATGCCATGCAAACGAACGATCATGTATTTGTGTGTTAGAGGTATCGAATTTAACTGTTGCTGTGATTTTTCTCTTAGTCTGGGATTTTGGAACTGTCCCGACACTGAGAAAGACTTACACTATTAAATCCCTTTCTAGAAAATCGTGCGAAAATGTATGCTATGTATATAATATTTATATATATTATACAAATTATAATATTAAGTATATATATACCACCTACACACGCTTAAACACATGTTTTATGTCTATCTCTAGATTTTTCCTTACGAAACAAGGTAACACTTCGATTATTGAAGCTATATTTTTATACAGCGGATGTGGTATATTAACCTAGTAACTTTGAGATCCAGTGGGACAGATATATTGTATGGTTGTCACCTGCTTAGATGTTTGTATAATATACTTTATTTCCTGTGACTGTATAATGAATTCTTCATTATCCTATACAATATATTAAAAATTGCTGAGTTAAATTACTGTCAAATTATAATATTAAGTATATATGTACCATCTATACACGTTTAGACACATGTCTTATGTCTATCTCTAGATTTTTTCTTACGAAACAAGGTAACACTTCGATTATTGAAGCTATATTTTTATGCAGCGGATGTGGTCGAGTAGTATAGGGCGCTGGACATAAGGCTAAGCGATTGGTGCTGCAGTGTATCAATGGTGTGAGTTCAAATCCCGTAGAGGGAAGAACAAAATTTGTCAGCTCAAGATCTAATTCTAACACTGTTTAGATTAATTTATATCCACTGACTGAAAGCACAGACACTTGTAGTATACTTGGCAAAGATGTAAACAAAGTGACCCCAGTTCATCCAATCAAAAATACCAGTCGGTTAAAAAGGTAATAAATAGTAAAATTAAAAATACAACACTGATGATTTTGATGTATCGAATACACCTTATCATAACCCTCATGGTCGAATTCACAAAATATAGTGGTAATCTGAACTAATCACATAGGTGTATTTAAGTTCAGGTGCCACAAATCGCAGCTACGACAAATAACATGTAAAAAAATATCTGGTCAACTGCTTGAATGTTGACCCATTCAAAGAAAGCATTTATAATACTATGGATTAACAATTTCCATGACCGGAAGACGTCAAGTTAATCATATTGCTGCACTTTGGATCGTAGAAATCGGACGTAAAACACATGGCGAAAGGATATGTCATCCATGAATCATATTTCAACCAATCAATGATGATAATCGTATCGCCATTTTAAAAACTACATATAATATGAACAGAGAGTGCACATTAAAATTACGAAATGACTTGTTAAATCTGCTTAATGTCTGCTAATAAATAATAAAATCTTGAAACATTAAATGGCTTTCTACAATGATGACAATGAATAATCTACATATTAGAATACCTTAGAACATTCTATGTGTAATTGATTGCGTAATGTTTAATTTTATGGTCGTCATGGGAATTTATTAACAATCTGGAAATTCTACTTCCGCGTTTAAAATCAACAAACAAAGAATCCTAATTTTCTGTAATAAAGAACCGGATCACGTATAAAGAAAGAGAAATGTAAGCAGGTATGCATCTTGGAGGAATACAGGTATGAGATGTATTTAAAAAATTGAATGATGATCATGGAATACTGCTAATGGTGAGGTGTACTCGATACAACATTATGTGATAAAGTTTGTCAGTGAACTTGAGACATGTCGGTGGTTTTCTACGTGTACTCCAGTTTCCTCCACCAATAAATCTGACCGCTATGATATAACTGACATATTTTTGAAAGTGGCGTTAAACACCATATACCTAACAACAGTGGGGATGATCGTATCTGCTTTGAAAAGGTTACAGAAAATATGAACAGAGCACATTAATATTACGTAACGACGGTTTAAAGCGGTTTAATGTCTGTCAATAAATAATAAAATGTTGAAACATTAAATGGCTTTCTACAATGATGACAATGAATAATCTACATATTAGAATATCTTAGAACAATTCTATGTGTAATTGATTGCGCAATGTTTAATTTTATGGTCGTCATGGCAATTTATTAACAATCTGGAAATTCTACTTCCGCGTTTAAAAATCAACAAACAAAGAATGCTAATTTTCTGTAATAAAGAATCGGATCACGTATTAAGAAAGAGAAATTTTAGCACGCATGGATCTTGGAAGAATGCAGGAAGGGGATGTATTTAAAAATTAGATGATAATGATTTGCCATGTTAGCGAAAAATAATAATCTAGAATATTCAAAGGTTATGGTGATAAACGCCACTTTCAACAATATTTCAGTTATATCGTGGCGGTCAGTTTTATTGGTGAAGGTAAACGGACTACCCGAAGAAAACCACCGACCTGGCGCAAGTCACTGACAAACTTTATCACATAATAATGCATCGACTACACCTCGCCTGAGCGGAATTCGAAGTCACAATGTTAGTGGTGATAGGCACTAATTGCATAGATAGTTGTAAATCCAACTACCATAAGATCACGACCACGAGGGCCCCTAATATATATTCAATTAAAGTCTTAACTACAAAACCAGTCTCTGGATGATCCAGAATCGATTGCCCCATCGGTTTTAATTTTCTTTAAAACACAAGACAAATGTACTTTGGGATATTTCTGATATACATTTCAGCTGTACCTATCCTCGATTTGACATTAAATTGTGCATATCCAATACTACGTTGTTGTCAGCTTCTGTTTCCGTGTCGTTTCTAATTAAGTTTTGGAATGCCTTTGTATGAAAATTATATTGCATCAGAAAGATTATTTCCAGAAAAAAAAATCAATTTAATATAATTGCTTTTTCAAGTACAGGCAAGATTCCTGGAAAAAAATCTTAGAATTTTCATGTATTCGGTAATTGTTTTGTCGATATGAATTTAAAATCCCTGAAGGTATATAGCAACAAGGACTTTGAAGCAATTTCTATACTCTTAATATACAATTAAATAATGAATCGGTTAAAATGAAAACAAGAATGTGCATACATTGATGTTCCGTATAATAGTGGCGAATTGATGTTGTGAGTTCGAATCTCGACCAGGGCGAGGTATATAACATTATGTGATACAGTTTGTGAGTGACCTGCGACAGGTCGGTGGTTTTCTCCGGGTCCTCCGGTTTCCTCCACCAATAAAACTGACCGCCACGATATAACTGAAATATTGTTGAAAGTGGCGTTAAGCACCACCAAACAAACAAACAAACAAACAAACAGTAATGATTAATAATAGGTAATAAGGAAGGATAAATGTGTTATTTTTTCCTTCCATTTATTCGTAAACTTTCCTTTTTAAGAATATAAATGATATTCTCATATTTTATTTAGAGTAGGTTTTGTCTTAAAAGTTTCACAATGGATCATGAAACGAACATTTTATACTAAAACACCCATAAAGCTTAATTAACGCCACTAAGCTTTATTATACGACAGTATGCTCTTCTTAAGATAAGAGGAAATACATTAATTCAATTTCGTCAAATTACGACACCGTAATGACGTTTTTATATTTTAACCATATTTCACAGTAACAGTAGAGTCATGCAATAATGTATGCGAAACGGCATGCGGTCCGCACCAGAGCGGCACTCTCCACCTCTGTCAACAAATGGCATATCAGAGAATCCCTGCTGCTATGTTTGACTGATTGAATAAACGCTACAAAAACCGAAAGCGTGAACAATTGTTTTAGAGACACTGGCAACATTGGACACATAAGACACTGGACGAAGACAATAAAACAACCAAACTAAAATCAAAAACAAAAAGCAATCCCCAAAAAACTAAGCTTATGAGCAACTCGGATCCAACCAACATTCCGAGGTGAACACAGGTGGGAGTGAAGGATTATGATTTATGATTCTTTTCTTTTTAAGTGAATAGTATTTCAGCTATGATTGTAACCGAAAAATAAACCCAATAAATCATATAGTTAAAACATGGAGGTAGAGTATGGCTATGAGATGATGGATGTAATAATGAAAGGTTGCCTGGCGAGTGGCCATAAACAAGAACTCCTATGAATTTGTTGCTCTTTTAAAGCTATTGCATGGTGTTTTTGTAACTCACATCGAGTGTGGATTCTCAATCACGTCCCGTTCTGAAGTGAGTTTAGTAATTGATTTGTTCTGTGCAAATAACTGATTCCCCTTTCAGGATTTTCAGAGTTTGAAGATACCAAAGGGGTAATCAGAATCCGTAAATCGAACGAGGACAGACAACACAATGGTCAAAAGAAAAATGACAGGACAAACAACGATCTACAAAACCCTACACAGAAAACTCAATATCGAGCAACACTAAACACCAGGGGTAAACTCAGGTGCTCCGGAAGGGTAGGCAGTTCCTGATCCACTAGTGATACCCGTCGTGTTACTCTTGTTACAAACCGGATGAAATGTGACCTATGCCTTGGACAAGTTGTTACTAACATGAAGAAGATAAGGTTGTAGGATAACCAATTACCGGTTATTGCTTTTAGGTAAGATTGGAAGACTTGAATTATGTTTGTTTTTGTCATGATATTTCATTGACATATATTTTTCTGTGGCGTGTTTTTGTTTGTTTTGTCTTTGTTCTGTGTCTTGAACCCAATGTTGTCTGTATCGCCGGATGGTCCATTTTGAATTTTCACTTCGGTTTTCTCTATAACGTGATAATTCTGTTCTTTATCTATCTAGATATTGGAGTATAAAACAAGGACAATGTATTCATTCTACGAGTATTATGTAGATTTCATAGCCCTTTCAGCTATATTGTTGTGGCTTAATTCCGTATAAAAAGTAACACAGAATCACCCCAGCAAATAGTTTGTAAATTTGAAGAATTAGAATGTTTAACGTGGATTATTGAATCAACAAAGATAGGAAGACAACCGATTCACCAAGCAAATATACGTATCTAGATTATATTTATATTACAATATTTCAGCTATATCGTGGCGGTCAGCTTTATTGGAGAAGGAAATTGGAGGACCCGGAGCAAACCATCGACATGCAACAAGTCACTGACAAACTTTATCACATTCTAACTCACAAGGCTAATGGTGATAGGCACTAGTTTTTTTTACCATACAATCACAACCACGAGGATGACGGCTACAAATACTATAACATATATCAGTATTATGAAGAGTTTGAAGATACCAAAGGGTAATCAGAATCTATATATAAAAGAAGAACAGACAACACAATGGGCAAAAGAAAAAGTACAAAGGGACAAACAACGATCTACAAACCATACACATAAAACTAAAGATCGAGTAACACGAACCCCACTAAAAACCGGGGGTGAACATATTTATTGTATGACTAAATGCTGAATGTCAGAATGTCACTATATATTACAATATCTTTTTATCATTTAGTATTAAATAATATTTAAATGCGGGCTAAGCCTTCACTGCGACAAAATCTGACATTTACATGACATTTTGACACATTGCTAAAGTACTTGAAGATGGTGTACGAATTTGAAATGTTCTACAAATAATGTAACTGGCAGAGAAAGTGAGCGGTCATTTATTTGTGTGCATCGCTTTTGCCTCTTTAAACGATTTTCTATTCGATTCTGAAAGTGCTTCGATATTGTAGTATTTATTTGTATTTTTGTTTGTTCTTTTTTTATTTTATTATCTCAAAAATGGTGTTTTTACTTTGTACTTTGTAGGCTTTTAACACACTATTACCAAACCAATACCTTAATTTCATTTGTTCTCGAAAAATTATCTAAGTCATAAGACGTTTATTCTTTTCTGGATACGGGTGTTCCTGATATTCCCGTACAACAAACAAAATTTCGTTTTGGGAAATAAGTAATCTGTAGCGATGTATTCTCTGTGACAGCCGTACTGATGCTGACTCAGATAACTGAGTTATTTTTTTTTCGCTGAAGTTGCATTAAATAGCTTAAATAAGCAGATTAACATTGTAATAGGCCTAACATTTTTAAAATTCGTGTTATTGCCTTCAATCTTATTATTTTTGTCACTTAAGCTGCCAATGTTCTTGGAATTATTTGATCATAACGTTTTAGTTCTTATGGCACCTTTCTGTTGACAAGCAATGCTTGGTATATCATTTTTAGACTCTTTTGATGATTTTGATTTTAACTCATGGTTATGTGTAATCTTTTGGAGCTTGTATCGTATATCGAGTTATTTTAGTAGGTGAACAATTTTATGATTTTCCATGAAAACGATAAAGGAAAATATTTATTTGTTTTGTTTTTTTTGTTTTCCCTTAGTAAATGTGACACATAGTAATATTTTTGGTCTTTATCAGAAGGCTTAAATATTTTCCCTTTTATATAGAGTCTTTTCCTCTATGGCCACACATACATTAAACCAGACTTGATTATTAGAGTAACGACGGGAGTCTTGAAGGAAACAGGATCTGTTTACCCTTCGACAGTACCTGAGACCACCCTGTTTTTTTGGTGCGGTCTGCATTGCTAAACTCTACCTTTTTTATTTCTTTCATTTTGGATGTAGTATGCACAGTGTTGCCTCTGGATTGTTCATTCATGATTGCCCTTTCCGTTTCTCTAACGCCCGTAAAGTATACAAGGGTTGTAAGTTTAGCTAAAATATACAAATATCATACATTTGTATATAATAATATAATAGTCTTCTGTGACTTATTTCACAAAGCCTTTAATTCTACCAAAGTAATAATCTCGTCAAATTCGACTTATCAGTCATTATTATTGTTCCAAAAATAGAATTGTACTAAAATGTCATTTTGATACAGAAAATGTCATTTGTGTTTCCTTGGATATAAATAGCATCAACCGTTATTGAAAACGATATGGTTATTTATGACCTTATAACAAAGAATCATCATTTCACTATTTATATTCCAAGTACGAATCTATCATTTCTTTTTAGCTTTCTCGAAATAAATCATATTCATCTCTTCGTACTTCTTTTGTGATGTCTAACCTGCTGAGAAACTATAATGGCTTCGTCTACAGATAAAAAACCGACCCTATTTCAATAACACGAAACAGAAATAAACGAATGAAATAAATATCTTCTATCAGTAGCATTGCAAAACAGATGTTCTACTTTACATGTTAGCTTGTGTTCACTCCCAGTTTTTTTGGCTTGTTTGGTTTCGTGTTATGCGATCTTTAGCTTGTTGCATAGTGCTTTGTAAATTATTGTATTTTTGCCCCTTTTCCAGTGGCCGTCATGGTGGTGATCAAATGGTAGTAGGATTTATAATTACCTGTGCAATCAGTGCCTATCACCATCAACGTTGTGAGTTCGAAATCCCACTCATGGCGAGGCGTACGCGATACAACATTATGTGATAAAGTTTGTTAGTGACTTGCGGCCCGTTGGTAGTTTTCTCCGGTTTCCTACGCCAAAAAAAATTACTGCAACGATATAACTGATTTTTGAAACTGGCGTTAAACGCCATAGCCCTACACCTTTTCGTCCATTTTATTTCCAATTCAGATGATTTTCGTTTTGTTTAACGGTAACATGACATGTGTCACTAGTGGAGCAGGAACTGCTAAGCGTTCGGGGTGCCTGAGGTCACCCTCAGTAATTATTAGGGCTCATGTAGCTCAATCTTTAGTTTTCTGTAAAATGTTGCGTAACTCATTGTCTGCCCCTTTTCATTTGGTCATTACATTGTTTGTCCTTCAATTTCAATGCTTCTGATAACACACCTTTGCTTTGGTATCTTCAAAACTGTCTTATGGGTGTTCTTCTGTTCGGTCACAGACTTCAAAACACCGCTGTTCACTTATATGATATCAATTACATTTCGTGCACAACCAATAACTAAAATATGATCTCCTCTTAATAGTAAATAAATTCGTTAGTTCATGATGCTATTGGTTATTTAATAATGCGATGTTTGAAAACGACGTTCAGTTCGTCATTACCTCCAGTTATTTGTAGGAGAGCTTATGTCTTTCTTACGTTCTTTGTGGTTGTTTATGTATAGTGGTGTCCGACATACATTGTGTTGTGTTGTTGTTTTGTTTGTCTTCCTCTTGTTACAAGTTTCTCTGGATTTCTATCTTTGATTGCTCCTTCGCAATTATCTAAAGTTTATTAAATTAGTGGAATTGTTGACGGACAGTTGCAACTTTCTTTCACAATAATTTGTCATATAGAAATTTACATTCCAATATTTTTAAGTGTTATTTTATGTTCTGTTGTTTTCCGAATGGACATTTATTTGTAATTACCGATCCTTAAATCCATACCACTCCTTTTGTGTTTTTTTTATTCGATTTTTATTTATTGTTTTTACCCAATACTATAATTTCCATGTAAATATTTTGAGATCAATGCACTCATTCATCAATCGTTAGATTTACAATTTTAAATAAATTTGTAAATAGATCATGTGTGATTAATTACACGGTGTATTCCCATCTTTCTTATCACGATATTCATCTATTGGAGGAGTTTAACAAATTGATACAGTTCGAGATTAACAAATTGATACAGTTCGAGATTAACAAATTGATACATTTCGAGATTAACAAATTGATACAGTTGGAGATTAACAAATTGATACAGTTGGAGATTAACAAATTGATACAGTTGGAGATTAACAAATTGATACAGTTGGA
>MJUT01057722.1:264806-282863 GCA_002080005.1 Gigantidas platifrons
TATGCATGTTAAATAAATCTAATAATATAGACTATATATTGATCTAGTCATATTTTCTCCGTTAATAGTCATTTGACATGAGAATTAAATTCCCTTGAAAATATACTATTTCTTATATACATTAGTGAATAACAAAAATCCTGATTCAGAATTCGGTCGTGCCAATAAAAATTCTACTAATTGACAGGGTCCTGATGGGTCTTTCTTAGTCTACTTGCTATATATTTATAGAAAGTAGACCAACAATGTTTCCTGCCAATTAGCAGAATTATATATATACAACGTCTGAAAAACCAGTCAACGATCAATCTTACGGGGTGTTGGATCTTTACGGTATAACGATACTATACAAGTAAAAACAAATTATAAACGTCTAAAATGGTTTGTAAAACAACACCAAGTACACAAAACAAAGTGATAAATAATTAAACACTTCGTTACTTTCATTAATTTATATGTAGGATTTTAATTCTTTTATGTATGTAATTTCATATGTGCAATTTCTGGTTCTTTTGTCCAGCACATGGACCGTCAAAAACTTTAAAAAAAAATTAAGTCGCCATTTTGGTTCGAAATATTAAATATAATATAAAAAAGTCCCTCGGTGGGACGAAAATTTTGTCATTCCACGGAGTGTTTAATTCTTTATCACTTTGTTTGGTGTATTTTGCAAACCATTTTAGACGTTTATATATATTTATAGTAAATTGACCAACAATGCTTCCTGCCAATTAGCAGAATTATATATATATATATATTTGTTGATATATAAACAATACAAATAACACCAGTATTGGATCAATTTGGTTGCACTTTGGGGATTTATTGTATACCAAATAAAACCAAAACAAGCTATATTTGTTATTTCTTATGTCCCATTTGTTGAAATCAATTATATCAGTTCAAACAAATGACCTACCTGGTAGACTTACCAACATAGAATTGTGACAATCAGTGTATTGGTCAACATGTCAAGCAGAAAATCAATATTCTTCTCCTTTGCATGATTTTTCAATGTACATATGAACGGTCAGATAAAATGTCAGACAAGTTTTGTCGGATATGGCACTGGCACTCTAGACTGGCGACCTAGTCTTGTAATTAGAAAATGCATTTGGCTGTACTTATGAAAAGACAGTTTATTTAAGGAATATTTGAAATTTTTCAACAGGCTATACGATATAACTCTACAAAACCAGGTTATACTTAAAATTTCAAATATCCCGTATAATTTAATTTTTACAACAAAATTTAGTCTTTGGCGAATGAATATGCTGGTGACTTCACAATACCAACCCAGGTTATCGAGTATAACCACCATTTTCTTCAATCGGATCAGCCAATCAGATTGCAGTATTCAAATCAAATTAAATTATACAGTGATGTTAAACAATTCCACCAATATCATCAAAACGAACAATCACCTGTTATCTTAAGGTGGTACCATACACTTCAGGTAAAATTTGATCTGCTGATTTAATTTTCTTATTTTTTTTGGCAGTGTGTTTAAATATATCCACTGTAATAAATATCAAAATTTTAACAAATTCCAACCAACAGACTCGGAGCTATAAATTCACTAGCCACATAGCAGCTTTTCTCTCCGTGGTTTTGATCACCGAGATGCTTGAAATCTGCATACAAACATCATATGATCAAAACGTTCTATTGATTTTAAAGAGTTATCTCCCTGTAGTGTATGGTACCCCTTAACCCACCTGTTGTTTTCGGCGTATGCATTAACTCTTTGCTCAAAAATATTTTCTTAATCTGTGTTCCTCAGGAACCTTCACATTGACACGTATTAAAGATATATTCTAGGAATCTTTGACATACAAATATGTGTTATTTTAATCTTAATATCGATTTTCGTCTAGAATTAATCTTTAATTTAGAGAAATGTCCCTTCCTAAGGCATTCTTTGTCGACAGTATTCTCTCGATAATCACAAGATAATTACATCATATAAAACAATACTTTAGACAAATCTGTAGATATCATTGTGTAGCTAGTAGTGATAGGGAAATAGTGATGTTATTAAGCGATTAGGGTTACCTTCAACAATATTTCAGCTATATAGTGGCGGTGAGTTGTATTGGTGGAAGGAACCGGAGAAAATCACCGACCTGTCGCAAATCACTGACAAACTTTATCACATAATGTTGTATTGAGTACACCTTGCCTGAGCGGCGTTCGAACTCACAACGTTAGTGGTGATAGGCATTGATTGCATAGGTAGTTATAAATCCAACTACCATACGATCACGACCATGACGGTCCCCTGATATTATTAAAGAAGACAGTGATAACACACGAGCTGAAATGTAGGTTGTTCTGGAGTAAAATCGTAAGGCGTCCATTTTAAATATTTATTCTGTTTAGAAATAGATCACTGTTACTAGAATTCGTAAATTGAACCATGACTTAAAATTCACATGTAAAATGTACATATTTTCTCGGCCTCGTTTTATAATTTGATAGACTAAATTAATGTGTCTTTTATTTCATTGTTATGTTAGAAAATGACTATGGCAGAATTTTATCAATATCTCATAGACTACCACTGTACACATTCATAATATTACGAACTGAACGTAATGAGCATGGACGAATATTCACAATTTCTCATCGTCTACCACTGTACAAATTCGTAATATTACGAAAGAAACGTATGATATGTAGTTCGCTGTGTGAGTGATTAAAGAAAATGCCCCATTCTCTATAAAAGAAATACAACTATCTTTAATAATGAGGTGTGAATTTGCTTAAAGCTCACCTCGAGATCTGCTCGATTCATATAGTTGGACCCCGTAACTTTTTATTGAAGTGTCTGCATCAATAAAGAGGTCATGTATATGTGTCTTACGGGAATCGATATTGACTCTGTTTCTACAATTCTATTCGATTGGACTTTGGACTCCTCCGAAATATTCGAATTTTTTGCTTTTCATTTTATTACATAATTACTGTCAAGAACACGCATGATTATTTCTCTAAATTTACATATTATTTAACGTAAGCATGGAATAATAAACAAATATGAAATAATTCCCACCAAGGGCATTGACCTATTTATTTACCTGTCTCAGAAAATTAACTGCGGGCATTCATTGATAACGATATTGACCTATTAACCTTTCTCATGCAATTAACTGCGGAGAATTCATTGACCCTCCATTTTATGTTCATATTTATGTTGTCATTTTTGTGCTAATATGTGTTTTTTTTTAGTTGAACCAACTTTGTACCGGTGCTTATTATCAATGGCAGTTAGAAATATGTTATTTCTGTGATAATACATGGTCTGTTTGAGTTGAACCAACGTTGCACAGGTTGTTATTAATATACCCGGCAGCTAGAAATTTACTGGAAAAAGAAAACTGCTGAGAGATCATACTAATAGATTTAACCCCCACCACACGTATGCTTGTCTGTCATGGTTTTTCCAATATTTGTTTTGTCGTCTTTTTCGTGTTTTGAAGTTGACGTTGACACATGTGATGCTATGTTGTATTGCCATATTGTTTGTCTAGTTTATAATACCTTTTTACAACATTATGTACGGCATTCGGATCATGAAAAAGAAAATCGAAAAATTACACACTGTCGGAGAAGCTACAAAATAAAAAAAATATGGTAGAAAGAAAGAGTCGATTTATCTAACACAAAAACATGACCGCTCACTTCACTGTATTGATACAGGCACATCAATACAATGTGGCGGAGTTAAACAAGTACTATATGCTTAATGCCAAAAGGATTACTTATTCCTATTCAGCATATACAAAGATAAATCTTTAAAGGACCTTTTCAGTTATCCATGCGTTGTTTCGGAAGTAGACATTTACTTGGTAAATTATAAATACTAGTTTATGACTTAATTTGTTTTTCTTTTTATATACAATGTAGTTAATATTCCAGCTACGGACGGGTACTGTTTGATATATGTATGTAGATCATTTATTTTACAAATATTTTCAATAAAAAAAAAAAAAAAAAAAAAAATATATCACACTGTAGGAACAACAACAAATCAAATGAAAAATCATAGAAAGAGACCAAACAGATATCGCTAACACACATAGACATGACTGCTAACTGTTCTGGCCTGGAAAAGGCACATCAATAAAAAGTGGCGGGGTTAAAATATAGATTCTTCTTCAGTTGTCCACATGGGTTACTATATTTCTCCACTCAAGAGAGTTAAATTTAAAATTGGAACCACAAGCCATCGAGAATAGAGAAATATCGTATCCCACATGGACAACTGAAGGAGAATTTGTTTCTCCCATTATCGTCAAACGACTCAAATGCGGGGAGAGGCACGAGTCATTTTAATCCTCTAGAGCATTACAGATTTTTCCACCACTGGTTCAACGGGGTTAATTCGCCGTAATAATGGGAGAAACTAGTTTAACTTTAAATGTTTTGATCTGATTATTCGCAACTTTTGAAAAAAATATACAAATCGAGGATATTGTTCCCATATTATTGAAAACTTTTCTATACAAATTCTTTTACTGGTACTAATCATATGTTAGTAAGTGCTTTAGTTTGAAAACACATTTTCATTTCATTGAAATATTGAGCCAGGTTTTTTTACACCTTTTTTCCCCACTAATTATTAAAAAACAACATACAAAAATCATCATCTGTATACAATTAAACATGTAGAATATGAAGAAATGGGGCATATTTTAAATAGAAAGCATCATTCTGGGGCTTTAATAGCGGTCTCCTCATACGTTTTCATGAAAAAAGGCACTAAAATGTAACAAGAACAATAACATAATTATTTATATTTTAATTTTAATACACATGTGTAATTACCTCAATAATGATAATAATTTAAATGGAATTTGATTACATTTTATATGAAAAATATACAAAAAATATATTCCTTCCTCTTAAGCAAGTTTTCAAGCTGTACAGTAAAAAGGCAATTAGGTTTCAAAGAATTATCTTGTCCTTATACCATTGGTTAAATAGACAATATGCTTCCATACTGAAAAAGCTTTCTCTTAAAATTAATGACAAAAAGTGTGGGGGTGGGGTGTGCCACAATAATTTTGTCATTCCTCAATTTTTCAAAGAGGTGAGGGTTATTGCACCAGCTCCTTCTGAGGTTGTATCAATGAAGCAAACACTGCAAACACTCACAGAACACCTAGTGGATAGTGGAGCAGGAACTGCTTACCCTTCCGGAGCACCTGAGTTCACCCTTGTTTGTAGTGGGGTTTGTGTTGCTGAACATTTAGTTTTCTGTGTATTCGTACTTTTTTCCAACCATTAAATATTTGTCTTTTTGTTATGTTATATATGTTTATTTATATTATGTATCGTTATTGAAGTAATATATTGACCACTAAACACTAACTACCACTAAATGTAACTCTTAATCTGTATTGTAAACAATCGATGATTCCAAAATATCAAGTTGCATTGCGTAATTTATCTCTCCTCGATTACTACACACTACGAAATAACTTTTATAAAGCTAAATAAATGTGAAAACATTTATTAATTACTTTATTAAACTATCTCTTTATACAGTCCAACATGTTTTAGTGACCACCTCTATTAAGCAATAACTTGTATTATGTGACCTTATTTTTATTTCCCGTCACAGTGCATTTCATATTAATATTACCTGTATTTAGAGACCACCTTTCTTATGGGACTCTATTTCAATGTTCCTTTGTAAGGTCACATAGGACAGGTTTGACTGTACAACCCTATGAAAATACCATGTCAATCAGGGTCGAAATATGTGAAATTCACATTCAATGCCTTAGTGCTCTTTTCAGTGGCTGTTGTAATGAACATTTTGACATTATCATAATCGTATGGTAGTTGTGTTTATAACTACATATGCAATTAGTTCCTATTGCCAGTAGTTCGCCACGATATAGCTGAAATATTGTTGAAAGTGGCGTTAAACACCATAAATCCATCCTATTACCAGTAACGTTGTGAGTTCGAATCCCACTCATGGAGAGGTATCTTCGATACAATATTATGTGATACAGTTTATTAGTTACTTGCGACAGGTCGGTGATTTTCTCCGGGTATTATGGTTTCCCCACCAATAAAACTGAACGCCACGATATAATTGACATATTTTTTTGTATAATGTTAAAGCGTTAAAGATCATAACTTTCACCCTATTTCAACTATTTATACAAATCATCATGACATTCTTTGTATGATGTGTAATAACGGATCCAACCATTTACACCGTGTGTAAACAGGAGTGTGATAAATATTTCCAATTTGGAGAATGTTATGCCAATTCATACCAGAGAAGAATCCAGCCCTGACAAAGACGAGTGTCGTGTAGAGGATGAAACAGTAAATAAATAATTAATATATCATTAATATATCTATCTTTTAAATTTAATTGTAGATATGTCAAATTTGGACAATAATATAATGAAATTTACACTGGAGAAGGATTAAGATGGATTGATTGGCGTTTAACGACAACTTTTGCAGTATTTCAGCTATATTGTGGCGTGAATTTTTTATATTAACCTAATTTCTTTATTAAACTATCTCTTTATACAGTCCCGTTGAAAATACAATGTCAATCAGGGTCGAAATATGCCTTAGCGCTCTTTTCGTAAGACACCTACAAGACCCTTCGAAATAAAACATACTTCTCTATAAAACAAACAAGTTTTATGTACAAATAAAAGAACCACCAAAAGGATAAAACCATATATAGCTATGAGTAATTCTACCATGACCTATACGACATCCTGTTAAAACTACTTGTTCTTCCCAATTTTGAGCGTAAGAACAATAAAGGAATGTATTTCGTGCAATTTGTTATGAATTTGCTGGTCCCAGCTTTCGTGCCAGCGTTTTGAAATACATTTCGTCATAAAAGATTTAAAATTACTATATGGAATAGAACAATAGGATATAGGATCATCCAAGTCTGACGGGTGTCGTGTATAGAACAGGAAACCGTAAACGAATAACTGACGTTGTATGATGTCTTATTAATACATTAATACTCCCGGCTTTGTAAATTACAAAAAGGGTGCATTCGACTCGCAGTCGCAAGTGATAAAGTTTACCAGTTGCTTGCCCATGGTCGGTGGTTCTTTCCGGGTACTCCGGCTTCCTCCACCATTAAAACTGGTCGCCATGATATAGCTGAAATATTGCTGAAAGTGGCGTTAAACACCAAAAATCAAAATCAATTCATTAATACATCAATGTTTTTTAAATTTTATTTACGTTACATTTCCACTATTTTGCGTCTACGGGTTAACTAGTGATTCGTTTGGCACAATTCCATCTATTTGGTATTTTAGTTTGATCATTTCAAGGACTTCCAAGAATTGTAAACGTGATAAAGAATTTATTAACATTGCGTGTTAAATACTCATTATACATATCATATTTCAAAGGTCTTTAACATGTGGCGGGAAAAGAGGAATAAAAGCAGAAACACAAAGTTATTGGTATGATACTACGGTAACCATCGTATATACATTCACTTGTAAAATGTGGTTCGCCATTGTAATCGCCTGTCTGTCTGTCTGTGAATTTGGTGCTACTTGTAATGTGGGTCATGGTAAGTATTTTGTCAGTAGAAATTAGACAAAATAAAACGGATTTCGCGAATAATGACGTCCT
Source organism: Gigantidas platifrons (assembly GCA_002080005.1). Classification (NCBI taxonomy): domain Eukaryota; kingdom Metazoa; phylum Mollusca; class Bivalvia; order Mytilida; family Modiolidae; genus Gigantidas; species Gigantidas platifrons. Next base: position 272,457 of record MJUT01057722.1, read on the forward strand.
CTAATGGATACATTTACACTATTTATCTCTACTATGCACTGTTCTTTCCTGGAAGATGAATGGAAACTTTAAACAGTGATGGGCAACAAATCCACCAATATCAACAAAACAAACAATTATATTTCACCATAACCCACTAAACACATGTAGTGTAGTCTACATGTAGTGTATATTGTACATGTAGTAAAGTGTCCTTAGTTCGGAGGGGCCGTCGTGGTCGTGTGGTAGTCTGATTTACAACGACATGTGCAATCAGTAGCCTTCACCACTAAAGTTGTGAATTAGAATCCCGGTCATGGCGAGGTGCACTCGATACAACATTATGTGATAAAGTTTGTCAGTGACTTGTGACAGGTAAGAGGTTTTCTCCAGGTACTCCGGGTTCCTCCACCAAGAAGACTGACCGTCACGATATAACTGAAATATTGTTGAAAATGGCGTTAAACACCATAAACCAAGCCAGATCTTACTTTGTACGTGTTATTATTTGATTAATTTCTTTGGTTTGTTCTTTTTTTTTTAATTCATTCGTATTGAAATTGAAACTACATAATACTAATACATGATTTGTTTAAATTTAAGGTAAAACGACCTGTATAACTGAAGACCTGCTGCAAATGATGATGGGAATTAGTACTAGAAAAGGTACTAGTAAACTATGTTTTTTTCATATTTTTTTAAAAAAGAAACTTATTTCTTAATGATATTAACAAGTGTTTAAGATGCTCAGTGCCGTATTTACATTTAGGTTTGATAGACTGAAGCTTAGGACATCAAAATCAAGGGGTCATCCGGCCAAAGTAGAAAAATAATTTTGAACTGTGATAGGCCTCCTTACATATGCTGTAGTAACCTACTGTATTCTCTTGCATCTTCCTCTAGTGGCAATGGTGGGGAATTGGGAGGGGCCTCACTAGTGAAATAGCCTATGACCTATGGTTATCTAAATTCGGCACCTACGATGCTATTTGTATGAGCACTTTTTTTTAGACTCACATTATCTGCTTATACCGTATATTGTACTAACAATGGCCCCAATAATCATGCACATTGACTTTTTAAACTGGAAACTTCTCCGCTATGCACACAGAATAAACGAGAAAGAATCAAGACTGGTTGGAACGGAATTGGGATATTGTGTCCGAGTGAAGCGACATGTCTACCAGCGGACTGTTGTTTTCAGTGGGCTAGCACTATAACAATCCAACTGAGCGTTTTCGTTTAGTACAAAACGGGCATAATTATCTTCGAATCGAATGTAACTTGTTCTCACAATAAAATACATAAATATGTACTTTTAAAATCGCTCATTTTGCCGCTAAGCAACAAGCACTCGCACTAAATCATTTTAGGAATTATTGATACGTGTCTACAAATTATATAGATTATATAATTATATTTGTTTTTATTGATTTCAGATTCACGTCTTCAACCAACATTCTTTGCGTTTTTAAAACAGCACCCATTCACGTTAACAGGCATAAACGACGTGGTCAAATTTGAAGTTGTCACTGTTAATAGAGGTCATGGCTACAATTCGTCAACTGGCGTATTTACAGCACCAAGGAAAGGGCTCTACCATATTTCATGCTCGATCGTGGCATACGGCAGTAGTGATTTTCATTATCAACTGAACCAGAACGATGCAGTTCATACCTATGGATATTCAAATAGTGGGGGATATATATCCAGCACAATCAATGCAATCGTCGAGATGAAGAAAGGTGATCGTGTATTCATCAAACACAGGCGCACATTCACGCAAAGAATCAGTGGGAGTCACTACTCAACGTTTTCTGGATTTTTTATGCAAGAATAAAATATATTGCAATTAATGTAGTTTTTACACCTTATTTTTAATAAACGAAGGGGCAATAAAAAATGGACAATCTAGAGTAACTGGCAATATTGGGTACACAAGACGAAGAAAAACATAAAAAAACCACAACACAATATGTGTTGGACACCATTAATATTATACTCAAACAAACACAAATAACGTAAATTAGACATGAGCCCTCATACAAACAACTGGATAAAGATAAAGACGAACCGAACATCGTTTTTAAGCGGGAATCGTAACGGACATCATAACACGGAACATAGAACGTAAAAAGCACATAACAAGACAACACACACAAAAAACAACCTAAAATGAGTAGCAACAAGGACCCCACCAAATAAATCGGAGGTGAACTCAGGTGCTCGTAAAGGGTATGCTATTCCTTTTTTGTTTAAGTCAGGTAAAAGTCATGGCAGTGATAGAGGAAAGAAAACTAAAAGATTCATTGTCATTTGAGATATGAAGTAGCATTGGTATAAACCATAAACACTATATTTTCTTAAGTTTATCTCTGTTTGTTGTTTTGATCAATCTAAATTCCAGTACATTTCTTAGTTTACCTGCAAGTATGCTTGGTTGGTTTCATGGTGTTTAATGCCAATTTCAACAATATTTCAGTTATTTTGGAAACCGTAGAAAACCACCGACATGCCGCAAGTCACTAAAAGACTATGCTATACCTTATAATTTTTTCTCTAAATAAATGTATTAGGAATTGAAATAGACATTTTTACTGTTTTTTAAGAAATCTCAAAATCCTTGAATCAGCGATATGTTGACCGTAAACAGATTTCAGTCTGTTGGATCGGATCCGATCCGTTGACCGCTTGCCCTACTTTTATTGGTTACTTAAAATAGATGCACGCGTATGTCACGTGATTCCTTGTCGTCTGTGTAACGTTGATAAATTATACACTATAGCACAAAAAAGACTGCTATTGGAATGGCTGAAATGCAGGATACAAATTCAAAAATAATTTATAAGCTGGTCACGATAAGCCAGTAAAAAAAAAAAAAAAAAAGAGGAAAAGAAATTAAAATAGAAAGCATTAAATATGATAAGGTATAACAAATCAGTTATAGACTGGTTCCTCCAACAACATCTGTTTTGTTTGACCCTCTGACTGAACAGTTGACCTCAGCCTTTGGCTTCGGGCAACAGTTCAGTTCTCGGGTCAAACAAAACAGCTGCTGTCTTCGGACCCAGTCAATAACTTTATAATGTTGTACACTTAGTCATGAGTGGGATTCGACCGCACAACATTAGTGGTGATACGGTCAAGGCTACGACGACCTCCTTACCTGTACTCTATATCAGTTACTTGACGAAGCATGGTGGTTGTTTCCTGGATGTGTTCTCGATATCAGTTCCTTGAGGAAGGTCACGATTGTCTCCTGGAATTGTACTCTATTCCAGTTCTTGAGGCAGTTGTCTCCTTGCAATATACTCTATGTAAACTACTTGAGGTAGGTATGTAATTGTCTTCTTGGGGTATGTTGTTCTGGAGGTATTCGTTATGTGCGTTCCTTAAGGAGAGTCGGTGGTTGTCCTCTGGAGGTGTACTCTATGTCACTTACTTGAGGTAGGTTGGTGTTTGTCTTCTGTGGACATTGTTATGTGCGTTCCATAAGGAGAGTCGGAGGTTGTCCTCTGGAGGTATACGCTATGTCATTTACTTGAGGTAGGTTGGTGTTTGTCTTCTGTGGACATTCGTTATGTGCGTTCCATAAGGAGAGTCGGTGGTTGTCCTCTGGAAGTGTACTCTATGTCATTTACTTGAGGTAGGTTGGTGTTTGTCTTCTGTGGACATACGTTATGTGCGTTCCATAAGGAGAGTCGGTGGTTGTCCTCTGGAAGTGTACGCTATGTCATTTACTTGAGGTTGGTTGGTGTTTGTCTTCTGTGGACATTCGTTATGTGCGTTCCTTAAGGAGAGTCGGTGGTTGTCCTCTGGAGGTGTACTCTATGTCATTTACTTGAGGTAGGTTGGTGTTTGTCTTCTGTGGACATACGTTATGTGCGTTCCTTAAGGAGAGTCGGTGGTTGTTCTCTGGAGGTGTACTCTATGTCATTTACTTGAGGTAGGTTGGTGTTTGTCTTCTGTGGACATTGGTTATGTGCGTTCCTTAAGGAGGGTCGGTGGTTATCCCGTGGAAGTGTACTCTATGTCGTTTAGTTGAGGAAGGTTGGTGCTTGTCTTCTGTGGATATTATCTATGTATGCTTCTTGAGGAAGGTCGCGGTTGTCTCCAGGAGGTGTTTTGCATGTCAGCTACTTTTCGTTTTTAATTATTGATGAAAAGGATAAATCTGCCTTATATAGAATGCACTTGGATAAATAAAATACATAGATGCTATGCACTTCCAGCTAATATTATACAGTGGGCTCTGTCTGTCATGTGCAGCAGACACGAGTTTTCGGGTGATGAACAAAATGTATGTTATGGCTCCAAATCATAAAACTTGCTTTTTTTCAATATATTAAGGGCAATAAATCTAGAAAGTTCAAAGGTGAACTTTGACTGTCTTCTGTGGTCTCTGAACTTGTGAATATATATCAATTGATTTGATTAAGGGAAACTGAACTATCCGAGAATCAAGAGTCATAACCCCAAAACCTTAAAAAGAAATGTTATAGTCCTTGATCTGGACTGCCTTTCATGGTCCATGGCATTGTGTATATAATTCAACAGATTTGATTGAGGGGGCCCAAGTGCTGAACGGAAGCAAAAGGCGGATGGGATATATGGAAACGAGTAATATTTAATGTCACTGATGCCTATGCGTCGGAATATAGAAATAAAAAAATGCATTAACAAAAGAAAGCATTATTGATGATAAATACCAGTCAGTCAAGGGAATCGGGCCAATTTCAAACTCTTTAAAATATTTGTCCCGTTTTGAATCTTTAAAGGGGCATTATCTGCCTAATCGTAAATTTTTGTTACCCATAAAAACTATCAGATATGATTGATGCCTTAATAAAACGTGTTTCTGTAACTTATAAATGTTATGAAATGTACGCGCATCGGGGAAAAAACGTGTAACTGCTCGTGTTTTGAGATCGATCAAAAAATGGACGTCATCTTATTAATTATCGACATTGTTTACGGAGTTTGTCGAATCGTCATTAAATCAGTACAACAATGCACTAATTTCTTATTTTTTTTTGTGAATCTGCTTTTAGTCGGTGTTAATTACGGACAAAGAACCATGCAAGTCGGCAGTTAATAAGCCACAAAATACAAATTATTCGTTTTTACCTGTAACTAGTAAAGTCAATTGTATACGGAAAAAGCGAGGTCAAATTATTTGCTTGCAAGCAAATAAGTAATCGATGGTAATTTTCGTTCTCAAAAGGCGGAAAGTGGTTCGATAAGCTGTTTAATGTGAAATATTTACCTTTATTTCATCATTTTAAAGCTATTTACCAATTTCCAAAACATATAATTTTTTTGGTCAAGTTCGTAGCTAAGGCCCCTTTAAGTAATTACTTAATTGACTGGCTTTTTAAAAAAAAACATTTCTTTGACTTTTCTTTATATATATATATATAAATAAAAACTATAACACAAATTTCCCAGACGTTTAAGCAAGTGACAACCATACAATATATCTGTCCCACTGGATCTCAAAGTTACTTGTGATACTAGGTTACTACTAATTATTATATAGATAACGATGAAATACCGTGATTTCCGAGTTAAATAAAAAACGATAATTTCACTAGTGAAATTACCATTTTTATTTTCACTCTCGCTATTTTCCCCGCCATTTTTCGAGCCGAACTATGTTTTTTAAAATATTATATGGAGTGATGTCCCTTTGCTTCATTTCATTGACAGATTGTTAGTTTCATTTATGATAAAGGAAAGATTTAAAAAAATAAACAAAAGGATATGTTAATCTAGTATTTCATTGCGATACAATAAAAAGCAGGTAAATTTGGCAAACATTGACATGTTTTAATACTTTTCATGGCAGAATTATGCTCTAAAAACATGTGGTCTCGGCAGAAAGAATCTTTCTAACAGTAGAATAAAACTTTAACCACCCCTAAAAAATCGCCTGCTATAAATTAACTCCAAATAACAGTGTTCGTTCTATTGCTTCTTGTGAAATGAATCCAAATTTTTCACAGCTTTCGTCAACAACAAGTACTAGTTCAATGATTTCTGACACTAAGATGTCATCTCGTTTTTTATGGGAACACTTACATTTACGGAGGAACTTTTAATTTTTACAATCCTAAGTCTAGTCAGAAAAGACAAAGTGATGATTCCGGAATACAAATAGCAAAAATAAAATATAAAAGAATCCTACCTTTTTCGCTTAGTGGTTCCAATTGTGAATGAACTTTAGTCCATTTTTCTTCCGTTATAATCCGTTTGAATTACACATTTAACGTTTGAACCGTTTGGACCCACATTTAACGATTTATATTTCCTAGCTGTTATATTGTTAAATTACTTGTTTTGTAATTATATAATCCATCGAATTTGAAATAGCTTTGGTTTTGTTAACGGCCAAATATTGGTATGCATCCAACTTCTGGAATGTACATAATAAAAATTAAAACGAAACATAAGGTCGAGTGCATACTATGGTCACAAAGTTTACAAGTAAACAACATGGAAATTATATTTCTAATCGAAATATGTGCACATGAATTTATTTATTTACAAAATTGAAAGCATTAGACAAACTTTTCAGTCAACGAGTAGCCAAGGACACAGTTGTATATTAATGCGCAATAAAGAAATAAACACATGCAATGCAGATGAAAGAAAATATCAAATTTATTGGCTGAAAACAGTCTATATAATAAACAGTATAACTAACTTCGATGTCCGATTACCAAAAATATGTCACTCATGACCGCACAACACTGCTAATTCACTAATGCGCTTCGCGCATTCGTGAATTATCAGTTGTGCGGTCATTCGTGACATATTTTTGGTAATCGGACATCATAGTTAGTTATACTATAAATATTAAATATACGTCTGAAAATTAAACCAAACAGTGTTAGAATTAGATTTTGAAGCTGTAAAAATTTTGTTCCTCCCTCGGCGGGATTTGAACTCACGCCATTGATACACTGCAGCACCTTTCGCTTAGCCTTACGTCCAGCGCCCTAGACCACTCGACTACATCCACTCCTTTAAAAAAAGAGCTTCAATAGTCGATCAATTTACGATAGCGATAGACGATACTGTGACCGTATTATTAATGACTTTGTGCAGCAACATTGCTAGGATAGACTGGTCTGAAAACGCCCCTGCTCTAAACCCAAGAGATCATATTTGGGACGAACTTGGCACACGAACATATCGTAATAATCCACCTCAGACTCTGAATGATTTACGCAATCGTCTGACGCAAGAATGACAGAACATTCCCCAAACAACCATACAATGTTGTATTGGAAGCATGAGAGGGCATTGGTAAGCATGCATTAATTCTAGAGGAGGACGTACGGCTTATTGAACAGCGACATTGACATTCCCTTGAAAGTTGTGAAATTTAATTTGGACGCTAGCGTACTTCAACGGCGTCGTTTGAAATGGATTTTAAAATTTAACAAAATAGAAATTAAACATCTGAAATAACATGTTTACCTCTTTATTTTTGTATAATGTTGACATTGTTGCATTTGTATTATTTGTTGAAATTTATAAAATATAAGTGTTGCAAAAGTTTTTTTGAGTAGTGTATATAACAGCATTCCAGCAGCACCTGCAAATACAATGTAGTATATATATATATGAGCTTATGATTCTTATAATTTATTTTCTTGATAAAGGGTTGCGGCTTATAATGAACATACTGACTCAAGGATTCTTAGTGGTTAAATTGAATTCATCATGTCTTAGTTAACCGTTACTGAAAATCTGTGTCAAAAAAGACAACGGGGTTGTTCCGTTCGTTGTAGTCACAATCTCAACCTTTCCCCATTCGTGACTTATCACCGTCCAACAGGACGGGTGCCAATAATGAAGCAGTAACTGCTTACCCTTCCGAAGCACATGGGGTCAACCCCGGTTTTAGTGGGGATCATGTTGCTCAATCTTGTTTTCTATTTAGTGTTATGTAGATAATTGTTAGTCTTTGTCCTTTTTCTTTTGGCCATTGTGTTGCCTGTCCTCTTTCAATTGAGGGCTTCTGACTTCCCCTTTGGTATCTTCAATGATTTTCTAACGCTCGGGGTAAAACTTCGTGACATAAAGGGCATACCCGTGGTACAACAATATATACATATGTCTTCCATGAATTATTTCTTAAATATTACGAATTCGCACTGTGGTAGACATTGAGAAATTGTGAATATTATTCGTTGTTCATTACATTCATTTCTTAATATAACAAATTTGTACAGTGGTAGTTGATGAAATGACGTTCATTTCATAATATAACGAATTTGTACAGTGGTAGTTGATGAAATGACGTTCATTTCATAATATAACGAATTTGTACAGTGGTAGTTGATGAAATGACGTTCATTTCATAATATAACGAATTTATACAGTGGTAGTTGATGAAATGACGTTCATTTCATAATATAACGAATTTGTACAGTGGTAGTTGATGAAATGACGTTCATTTCATAATATAACGAATTTGTACAGTGGTAGTTGATGAATTGACGTTCATTTCATAATATAACGAATTTGTACAGTGGTAGTTGATGAAATGACGTTCATTTCATAATATAACGAATTTGTACAGTGGTAGTTGATGAAATGACGTTCATTTCATAATATTACGACTTTATACAGTGGTAGAAGATGAGAAATTGTGCATATTCTTCAAGGCTCATTACGTTCAGTTCGTAACATTGCGAATTTGCACAGTGATAGACAATGAAATATTGTAAACGTTCTGTCAGAATATTGCGAAATTGTACAGTGGTAGTCGATAATATCAAAAAAAAATGCCCAGTGTTGTTGACTATCTAAAGTAATCGTTAGAATTGCGAAAATGAGGTTCACATTGGTCAATGTATAACTTTAATTATGAATATATGACATTTCTTTATGTTGTTCATGTATATATGTTTTGTAATGTTGTATTGTATTGTATTGCTTTACCTGCAAGGGTTTTATTTGCAATAAATATTATTATTATATATATCGGCATCGTTAATATTCTGCCAGGCTTAATGAAAAAACATCTCTAACATAACAATGAAATAGAAGATACATTAATTTAATCTATCAAATTATAAAACGAGGCCAAGAATATATGCACATTTTACATGCGAACATATTACGTATATTTTAAGTCATGATTCAACTTCGGAATTCTAGAAAATGGTATCAATTTTTAAACAAAATAAATAATTAAAATGGACGCCTTACGGTTTTAGTCAAGAACAACAACCCACATTTCACTTCTTATACTATAATTGTCTTCTTTAATAACATCACTATCGCTCTATCTCTACAAGCTACACGATGATATCAGCAGATTTTTCAATAGTATTGGGAGCCGTCGTGGTCTTATGGCAGTTGGATTTACAACTACTTATGCAATCAGTGCCCATCACCACTAACGTTGTGAGCTCGAATCACTCTCAGGCGAATTGTATTCGATACAACATTATGTGATAAAGTTTGTCAGTGACTTGCGACAGGTCGGTTGTTGTTTCTGGGTACTCCTGTTTCCTCCACCAATAAAACTGACCGCCACGATATAGCTGAAATATCGTTGAATGTTGCGTTAAACACCATAACCGTTACCCATACCTTTACTAGCTACACGATGATATCTACGGATGTGTCTATAGTATTGTTTTATGTGTTGTAATTATCTTGTGATTATCGAGATAATACTGTCGACAAAGAATGCCTTAGGACCATTTCTCTGAATTAAAGATTATTTCTAGAAGAAAATCGATATTAAGATTAAAATAACACAGATTTATATGTCAAAGATTCCTAGAATATATCTGTAATATGTGTCAATGTGAAGGTTCCTGTTGAACACAGATTAAGAAAATATTTTCGAATAACGAGAAAATGCAGACCCCCTCAAAAAAAAAAAATAAACAAAAAACACAAAACAGAAAAACAACAGGTCTGTTCAGTCCCTGGATATACAGACTCTGATACATGCTCCTAAAGAGGAACCAAAACGTTTTAATTTATACTATAAAAACATTTTTGACAGTCAATTTCTGTTTAGATCGCCCGTGTTATGCTCGAAAAAGATGTTTTTGTCAACTCCTGTTGGTTGTCTATTTCTTTTATATCTTTTACACAGTGTTGATATTCAACTCCATCCGGGGCCATTTGCATCTGAAAGGAATCCAAAATATATATTGTTCAAAGGAGGTTATTAAAAGTAGTAAATGTATCAGTTTTTCCATCGGAGATCAGAAAAAAATCAAATATACAAAAAACTTTAAAATTACTATCTAACTATGCTGAATGGCAAAACTCACAGGGGCCGTAGACAATCATCGTTGTTGCCCTTCTTGGTATATAGGGACTTGGATCACTTCGTGCAACGATTTTAACGGTCCACGTGGGCACACTCATAACGGAAATATATAATATATA
>MJUT01057722.1:293745-304379 GCA_002080005.1 Gigantidas platifrons
CACTTTTAACTTATAACATGACGGGTACTACTGGTGAAGCACGACATGCATACCACATCGGAGCCTCTGGTTTTGTGTGGCACAATCTTTGTTTTCTCTGTTGTGTTTTGCATATCACTGTGTTGTCCTTTTGCTTTGCAATTAGGCATTGTATTACATGTCCTTCATTGAGTTATGACACTGAATATCCCATTGGTGTCGTCAAAGTTGCAAGTATGTATTCATTATCATCTAAGGTGTATTCCACAATCCAAACCACACATTATTATTCCAATTTTCTCGGCATCAATTGAATGAATGAGTGATTAGTGCTTAATGCTAAATGAGCAAATAAGAGTAATAACAAAATTACCGAACACCGAGCAATCTTCTAAAGGGAAAGGCAAAACTCATTAGTCAACAAACAGACAAAATCAGTCAACAACCGGAAAACTGGGAAATCCGCAATGACCCTGACTTGGTACAGGCATTTCCAAATTAGTCAGCTATATCATGACGAGAACAAATAACATGCGATGAGATGTCGGCTTTGATCTAGAACAACATTCTCAGGTAGACATTTCACACCCCTTACACGTTATTCTGATTTCGAGCCGACCGATCATTGTTCTTTCTCCATAGTGCTGCGTATTTAGAGAAAAAGCAATAAATACCTGTTTTATAACATATAGTTTGAACCGACCTTGGCTCTATGCAACAATCCACAGCACTCGAGGTGAGCAAGGTAGCTATTATACCATCGCCGTGGTTACATTACGCGTTCAAAACTAAAACTTTCCTCTAACCAATATTTTCGAAATCAAGGTGTGCATTTCGTCGATTTAATAGTATTGTACATATATCAAGGCTAATTGCATAATCTATCACTGTTAATTAATCAATGTCTCAAACATTTATTTCACATATACTAAGGATGAAGTTGTTAGATATAAATTAGCCAGAAAATACATTGTCAAGATGTTGAGAAACCTTGGATATATTTAGCTTGAATGAAAGGACAATGATCTTTAGGAAATTTTGTTTCCAAAATTAAAAACATGCTTTGGAAATTTCATATTTGGATTTGTATGTTAATTTATAGATTGTGTATTTTTTGTGAACATCTCCTTGTATCTTCACTGTGTAGTCGACACAACATTATGTGCTTGAGGTTTGTCGATAACTTGTGGAAGGTCGATGGTTTTCGTCGGGTATTCCGGATTCCTCCACCAATACAACTGATATAAATGTCGACAAGTACCATAGCAATAACCATTAACCCCTCATTGTAAGAGCAAGTACATCTTATAAGATTCTAGTATTCAAAGAGTCATGCTTTTCAAGTGCCTGACACGTGCAATCCGTAATATTATTTGTCTTAACTGTGGAATCAACATATGGTGTTATCAGTCCTGAAAGGTGGGATATGGAGCTTTGCAGGACAGGAACATCAGATAAAACTGTTTAAAAAGGTCTCCGTTCGATTATACAACATACTACAGTTTAAAATGTTATGATATATATATATGGCAGCTTAAACCTTAGAATCGATACGTTGTTTAGTTCTTTCCGTTTTCACACAAATGATTTCGATTTTAATCACTCACAAAAAGGTATAATTATGTGGCGGGGTTAAACTGGATAATGGGATCACAACCGTCTCTTGATGATGATGATGATTTTTGGAGTTTAACGCCACTTTCAACAATATTTCAGCTATATCATGGCGACCCGTTCTAGTGGTGGAAGAAACCGGAGTACCCGGTGAGAACCACCGACCATAGGCAAGCAACTGGTAAGCTTTATCACTTGCGGCTGCTAGTCGAGTGCACCCTTCTTTGTAATTTACAAAGCCGGACGCGAACCCACGCCGTATTGGTGATAGGCTTGTACGAGTTGTTAGGTAATCCAACTACCTAACTGATTGAGCCACCCGGCCTCATCGTCTCTTGACAACTGGATCTCTAACGGCAATATACATAAGCAAACGATAAAAAACATGCACAGATTCACTTCCACTCTAAAACACCACATACTATTACAAAAAATGGATGGGAACATACACATTGAAAGTACAATAGCTGGATCAGCGAATGTTTCTGTATTGACAACAGTCAAAGATGGTCTTTAAAAGTATTGTGATCAATCATAATTTGTAAGTGATGTGCAATTGTTATCTCCCTTCAGTGTCGCTTCCTTTTCGATATGCAGATGAGATATTATAACTGAATAGCACTAATTTAATTTCATCAGACATAGGTATTAAGCCATTACAGATTTTGAATAACCTGTTTAGGATCTGTGGTTTACCTGCTCACCAAAAGTTTTAATTTATCTGGTTTTCCAATCATTAGACCATGGGTGTACCAAATAAATCGAAAATATGCGTGCATGTTCCGCAGCGAGTACAAAATAATTATATATTTTCCGACGATGTGTATGTACTTATCACATATTTTATTGAAATAACGCCGAATATGCATGTATAATAAAAGCATAATTTGCGGCGTGTTATCTGCCCTGGCAAAATATGTAGTACATAGATTAATACATGGCCTTTTTCATATTGCCTTTGTGATCAGCCCTCGACGGATATCGTTCCTCGGGGTAAAGCCCTCGGGCCGATATCAAGGTCTCTTGCTGATAACAAGGGAAATATGAAAAAGGCCATGTATTAATCTATAATTATATTGTGTTTATCCTACAATATCAAAAAGTCCAAAAACAACTGTAAAATTGTCTACAAAAGAGCACAAGCAAGTGTCGTTCTAATCGTTTGTATGGTGTTATCTGTTATGCTTATACTGTTGTCATTTCTGTTCGTATATATCAAAAATGTATGCAACAGACGGCTCAAATATGACTATTGCAGGATAAATCAATATATCCAAGTAAACTTACATTTTTAACCATAACGGATACCAGCAGGCGCTCACAATGTTTTCTTTTTCCTTAGTATGAACTTATCGATATATGTCATGTTATATCGTATAAATAATTGACGTTATCCGGACACAAATGTTAACAGAATTAAGTATGTTGTAACCAAACCGCCATAAACATGGTATATCAATTAATCGCTTAACACATTTGTTTTATCTGTAATATCTGAAATTGTAACTGTATCATTATTAATTGCGCAATTTACATATCTGCCAATGCGACTTGCAACCCATTATCTCATTGGGAGGAAATTTTGAAAATAAAATGAATTAAAACATATATTTTTGTAAACCTTGGACAATTATTGCTAATTTATTTAAGAATTGAATGCATTCTTTTGAAGTTTCATTGGGCTATGAAAGCGTTGACCGAAGTACATATTCAATTAAGCGCTGTAGCGCTTAATGTTGAAAATGTGCTTCGATNCTATTACAAAAAATGGATGGGAACATACACATTGAAAGTACAATAGCTGGATCAGCGAATGTTTCTGTATTGACAACAGTCAAAGATGGTCTTTAAAAGTATTGTGATCAATCATAATTTGTAAGTGATGTGCAATTGTTATCTCCCTTCAGTGTCGCTTCCTTTTCGATATGCAGATGAGATATTATAACTGAATAGCACTAATTTAATTTCATCAGACATAGGTATTAACCCATTACAGATTTTGAATAATCTGTTTAGGATCTGTGGTTTACCTGCTCCTCAAAAGTTTTAATTTATCTGGTTTTCCAATCATTAGACCATGGGTGTACCTAATAAATCGAAAATATGCGTGCATGTTCCGCAGCGAGTACAAAATAATTATATATTTTCCGACGATGTGTATGTACTTATCACATATTTTATTGAAATAACGCCGAATTTGCATGTATGATAAAAGCATAATTTGCGGCGTGTTATCTGCCCTGGCAAAATATGTGATACATAGATTAATACATGGCCTTTTTCATATTGCCTTTGTTATCAGCCCTCGACGTATATCGTTCCTCGGGCTAAAGCCCTCGGGGCCGATATCAAGGTCTCGTGCTGATAACAAGGGCAATATGAAAAAGGCCATGTATTAATCTATAATTATATTGTGCTTATCCTACAATATCAAAAAGTCCAAAAACAACTGTAAAATTGTCTACAAAAGAGCACAAGCAAGTGTAGTTCTAATCGTTTGTATGGTGTTATCTGTTATGCTTATACTGTTGTCATTTCTGTTCGTATATATCAAAAATGTATGCAACAGACGGCTCAAATATGACTATTGCAGGATAAATCAATATATCCAAGTAAACTTACATTTTTAACCATAAAGGATACCAGCAGGCGCTCACAATGTTTTCTTTTTCCTTAGTATGAACTTATCGATATATGTCATGTTATATCGTATAAATAATTGACGTTATCCGGACACAAATGTTAACATAATTAAGTATGTTGTAACCAAACCGCCATAAACATGGTATATCAATTAATCGCTTAACACATTTGTTTTATCTGTAATATCTGAAATTGAAACTTTATCATTATTAATTGCGCAATTTACATATCTGCCAATGCGACTTGCAACCCATTATCTTATTGGGAGGAAATTTTGAAAATAAAATGAATTAAAACATATATTTTTGTAAACCTTGGACAATTATTGCTAATTTATTTAAGAATTGAATGCATTCTTTTGAAGTTTCATTGGGGTATGAAAGCGTTGACCGAAGTACATTTTCAATGAAGCGCTGTAGCGCTTAATGTTGAAAATGTGCTTCGATGAACGCTTTCATACCCCAATGAAACTTCTAAAGAATGCATTCAATTCTTATAATTATATTTAAATCACACCAAATTTAATATAGTTGAATTTTTCGTTGTGAATGTTATTTGTGTTAGATTATTTGCTGTTGGAAATTACTACGCCATTGATTATTTACATCTGACGTCGTCATGGAGGCACGTGCAAGTTCGGGTTTGAGTTTCATTGGGATGTGAAACATCTCTTTTATAATCATGTGACCACTTCATAACCAATCATATTGTAACATAAAAAACGGGACGGAAGTTATGTAATTATATACAAATGAAATGAAAAAAAAATACCACACTGTCAGACCAGTTCCAAAATCCAATAGAAAAGTCATAGACAGAGGAAAAATCGATAAACATGTGCATGTACGCTTACTTTCCTGGCTCGTCACAAGCCTTCCAATGAAGAAAAAAAGGATCGTGGCGTTAAAGTAATTCAATGGTCCCAAATCTCCCTTCTTATAGAAATTATACGGTCATGGAAGTGCTTTCTACATTTGACTAAAATACCAACCCTAACATATCATCACAATGTCATATTAAAATAAATACAATTCCACAATGGCGGAGCAGTTCCAAAATCAATTCGAAAAATCGCATAAACATCGGCAAACTCGATACCCCTAACACAGATATGTATGTCTTGCCACTTTCTTTGTTCTTACTTTCGAATGAATTACAAAGTTCAAATTGTATATGGCAGCATTAACGTAATTATAGCATTATCTGAATGAACGTCTTTTTAAAGAATGGGGAGCTGTATTATATACGTTGTTTCCACGAAGCAAACGAGCACGATTTTAGTATATATATTCATAGCTAGCAAATCCCTGTTGAAACTGTCCTTCTTTATTCATGGGTTCTCTACATAATGATCAACGGTCTTTATTGATACTTCACTAATAATTAATATGAAATATCTTATTGTAATCATGAGAGTAAAGGTTGAATAATTCTAGGTATGATTAAATAATTATGAAATTGATATTTGTTCATATAAATCAAGGTATATAATACAATAATAATGAAATTAATTTGATCAAATAATTGTTGGTATGATAAAATTGAATTGATCTGATAATTTTATGTATGACACAATGATAACGGAATTGATTTGGTGAAATTGTTTGATGTCGATATGATTAAGATTATACAAAACATCTTGTACATCAATAGATGACTGACGGGGTTTAGTTCTTTGATTTCTGACCATAATCACAATACCACTGATGGGTGTTCTGGTCCCGAAACCCAATCTCAGCTTATTTCATTAGTCAGTTCTTTATAAGTGTCCTCTCTCCTTTAATTCGGGGGCCCGGGTGGCTCAACGAGTTAGGTAGTTGGATTACCTAACAACTCATACAAGCCTATCACCAATACGGCGTGGGTTTCGCGCCCGGCTTTGTAAATTACAAAAAGGGTGTACTCAACTCGCAGCCGCAAGTGATAAAGTTTACCAGTTGCTTGCCCATGGTCGGTGGTTCTCACCGGGTACTCCAGCTTCCTCCACCACTAAAATTGGTCGCCATGATATAGCTGAAATATTGTTGAAAGTGGCGTTAAAACACAAAAAATCAATCAAACAATCATTCATTTAATCCGGGAATTCACGATATTGTTGTATGATTGATGTAAGTGACGATACATACAGTGAAACATGCCTAAGTCGAATTTCCTCGGGTCCTATGTTTGTGTTTTGTTTGCACAGGTTAAATTAAGAATGAATTTCTACATTGGGACTTTTTCTAAACCACGATTTGTACAGAATTCCGGTTTATTCAAGGTTAGGCACATACAGGTTTCTGGTTTATTGAAAGTAATGTTTAGACATGTTTCCGGTTTATTGAAGGATCGATTAAGACAGGCTTCCGGTTTATCCAAGGTTAGGGTTAGACAGGTTTCTGGTTGACTGAAGGTTAGGTTCAGAGATATTTCCGGTTTATCGAAGATTAGTCTTAGACAGGTTTCCGGTTTATCCAAGGATATATTTAGACAGGTTTCCGGTTTATCCAAGGATAGATTTAGACAGGTTTCCGGTTTATCTAAGGTTAATCTTTGACAGGTTTCCGGTTTATCAAAGGTTAGGTTTATACAGGTTTTCGGTTTACTGAAGGTTAGGTTTAGAGATATTTCCGTTTATTCAATGTTAGGCTTAGACAGGTTTCTGATTTATTCAAGGTTAGGTTTAGACAGGTTTCTGGTTTATTCAATGTTAGGCTTAGACAGGTTTCCGGTTTATTCAATGTTAGGTTTAGACAGGTTTCTGGTTTATTCAATGTTAGTTTTAGACAGTTTTCTGGTTTATTCAATGTTAGGTTTAGACAGTTTTCCGGTTTATTCAATGTTAGGTTTAGACAGTTTTCCGGTTTATTCAATGTTAGGTTTAGACAGGTTTCTGGTTTATTCAATGTTAGGTTTAGACAGTTTTCTGGTTTATTCAATGTTAGGTTTAGACAGTTTTCCGGTTTATTCAATGTTAGGTTTAGACAGTTTTCCGGTTTATTCAATGTTAGGTTTAGACAGTTTTCCGATTTATTCGTCATGATTTCTGTTTATTCAGGGTTTACACAGGTTTCACTATTATACATGTAACATAACCCTTGCCCAAACATAACCCTTAGGCTTAGACAGATGTCCGGTTTATCCAAGGATATATTTAGACAGGTTTCCGGTTTATCCAAGGATAGATTTAGACAGGTTTCCGGTTTATCTAAGGTTAGGTTTATAAAGGTTTTCGGTTTACTGAAGGTTAGGTTTAGAGATATTTCCGTTTATTCAATGTTAGGCTTAGACAGGTTTCTGGTTTATTCAAGGTTAGGTTTAGACAGGTTTCTGGTTTATTCAATGTTAGGCTTAGACAGGTTTATGGTTTATTCAAGGTTAGGCTTAGACAGGTTTCTGGTTTATTCAATGTTAGGTTTAGACAGTTTTCCGGTTTATTCAATGTTAGGTTTAGACAGTTTTCCGGTTTATCCAAGGTTAGGGTTAGACAGGTTTCTGGTTTACTGAAGGTTAGGTTTAGAGATATTTCCGGTTTATCGAAGATTAGGCTTAGACAGGTTTCCGGTTTATCCAAGGATATATTTAGACAGGTTTCCGGTTTATCCAAGGATAGATTTAGACAGGTTTCCGGTTTATCAAACGTTAAGCTTAGACAGGTTTCCAGTTTATCTAAGGTTAGGTTTATACAGGTTTTCGGTTTACTGAAGGTTAGGTTTAGAGATATTTCCTTTTATTCAATGTTAGGCTTAGACAGGTTTCTGGTTTATTCAAGGTTAGGTTTAGACAGTTTTCCGGTTTATTCAATGTTAGGTTTAGACAGTTTTCCGGTTTATTCAATGTTAGGTTTAAACAGTTTTCCGGTTTATTCGTCATGATTTCCGTTTATTCAGGGTTTACACAGGTTTCACTATTATACATGTAACATAACCCTTGCCCAAACATAACCCTTAGGCTTAGACAGGTGTTCGGTTTATCCAAGGATATATTTAGACAGGTTTCCGGTTTATCCAAGGATAGATTTAGACAGGTTTCCGGTTTATCTAAGGTTATGTTTATACAGGTTTTCGGTTTACTGAAGGTTAGGTTTAGAGATATTTCCGTTTATTCAATGTTAGGCTTAGACAGGTTTCTGGTTTATTCAATGTTAGGTTTAGACAGTTTTCCGGTTTATTCGTCATGATTTCCGTTTATTCAGGGTTTACACAGGTTTCACTGTTATACATGTAACATAACCCTTGCCCAAACATAACCCTTGCCCAAACATAAAACATGAAGCAGAACAATAATAAATGGTATAGACACATATTATTACCAGTATTATGTTTCTTCTTGTTCTAGTTGCACAATAAAAAAAAAACATTTGCCGAAAGGATATAATTCACTTACTCACTCAAGATCAGAAGTAGCAATAAAAGCTAAAGCAAATTGTCTTGCAAACTGGTAAATTACATTTTAACTTTAACTTTCATTTTAATCTGAAATGAAATGTGTTACATCACATATTCCCAGGGGCAGGGTATTATTGATTTAGCATTAGTGACGTAAGATGTAAACAAATAACATTCCTTTTGTCCTACAAGATTAAAAAAACATTATGGCAGAAACGTTTGATGATACTAAACAGTAATCAGATACTAAACAGTAATCAGATACTAAACAGTAATCAGATACTAAACAGTAATCAGATACCAAACAGTAATCAGATACCAAACAGTAATCATATACTAAACAGTAATCAGATACTAAACCGTAATCAGATACCAAACAGTAATCAGATACTAAACAGTAATCAGATACTAAACAGTAATCAGATACCAAACAGTAATCATATACCAAACAGTAATCATATGTAAACAAATAACATTCCTTTTGTCCTACAAGATTAAAAAACATTATGGCAGAAACGTTTGATGATACCAAAGAGTAATCAGAAGCCGTAAATCGAAGAAAAATAGACGATGCAATGACCAAAAGAAAAAAAAACAAAAAGACAAACAAGTGATACAGCACCACGAAACAGAAATTTAGTGGAAATAAAGCAAATATAGAAGTAGGCTTACAGTTTTCCTTTTTACTCCAATTAAAAGGTGGACAAGCTAATTAGGCAATTATATTTTATGTAATTATAAGAGACTTATAATTATTTAATATGATTAAAGTTAGATATTTTGATTTTGATTTTTGGTGTTTAACGCCAATTTCAGCAATATTTCAGCTATATCATGGCGACCAGTTTTTAGTGATGTCTTTCTAGTAACTGTAAACGGTGTTATCATATAAACAACACATGTCAAAGGGCGACCAAACGAATACACATTTTACGAAAACATAAATACTTATTAAGTAGATCCCATTTGAGTAAGATTTATAAAACATATATTTTACCAATATTAGAGTATGGTTGTGAACTGTGGGATGACTGTTGTATTCGTGATACCCAAAAATTAGAATGTTTGCAACTTGAAGCAGCAAGGATTGTAACGGGTCTACCTATTTATTCCAGTGCTGAAAGTTTATATTTTGAAACTGGGTGGTCAAGATTGGAAGACCGTCGAAAGTCTAGGAAACTAAATTTGTTTTATAAAATTGAAAATAATATGGCTCACTCATACTTATCTGACTGTTTGCCAACTACTGTTGGAGAAACAGTAACATATAATCTCCGTAATAATGATGACTATCGCACTCAGAGGTGTCGTCTGCAAACTAGTTTCAAGTCTTTCTTTTCTTCCACTATAAAGTTGTGGAATTCCTTACTTGATAGTGTTAAATCTCTACCCACTTTTTCCAAATTAAAAAAATAACCATTCAGCCTGTCCAAATGCCGGTGGCTTCATTTTATAATATTGGTGATAGGAAAACTAACATAATACATACTAAGCTAAGACATAGATGTAGTGGCCTTAGTGCCGATTTATATAGAGTAAATTTGAAGAATGATCCACGTTGTGTATGTGGTCATTTATTTGAGGATGCTATTAATTTTTTTCTTGAATGTCCACTTTATCAATGCGATAGAACTTCTTTGTTTAAATGTTGTAATAACATTGTTCCCATCTCTATATAATATATACTCTTTGGATGTAACGAAATTAGTGAAGAATTGAATACTTTATTGTTCAAATCAGTGCAAATTTTTTTTCGACAAACTTGTAGATTTAATAATTAATTATCCCCAACCGTGATATTATCTCAACACAATTTGCTAGTTTTTACCCCCCCTTTTTCTGTTAAATAATAAAACAATATTTAATATGTATTCTTAGTTTGACATTATTTTGTTTAATTTACTAATTATAATTGATATAGCCTGTACATTTGCTGTCATTTGATTTGTTTTGTTTATACTAGTAATGTATTTGTATGGAGAGGGACTAGTAAGTTGTAAAAACTTGTTCCCAATCCAATTGTATATATAT
>MJUT01057722.1:384634-402545 GCA_002080005.1 Gigantidas platifrons
TTAGTATACCATATAAAACATATTGTTTGTCGGTGTGTGTGGTTTGAATGTAAGTTATCAGGTACATTTTGTATCCGTATAACTTATTATCTGAAATCTGACATTTGTATTGCTGTAATTATAAAGTAATTATAATTTGTATTATTATTATTAGTGAGGTATCCACCAACAAATCATTTAAACTTTAACGACTAGAAGTATTCTACAAGATTAACTAAATTTACCTGTTTTAACCAAAAAATATGAAGTGAAGAACAAATAACAGACGAACTTAGATACAAAGACAGTAAAAACAAACAATCTGTGTTTATATATCAGAAATGTTTTATTAGCAGGTAGGGTGTGCTCTCTCTCACACGCACACACACGCACGCACGCACCTGCACCCGCACCCACTCCCACCCATCCACTCAACCACCCATGATATTAATATAATGCGCACATATAAACTACTAAATATTCAAGCCAAATTCATGCATGCTTAAAAAAATGCATAAAAATATACCAAATTGATGCACACACATTGCAGTGACACGAGCTGCCATTCCATGAATGTATTAAATGTTTGAATTGGTTGAATGATGTTTGAAGTTGAAAATGGTTTGATTGATCGTTATAAAGTTGAGAAGCGACAAATCTAAGCAGATCTGAGTACATACCTTGGAGGTAAACTGGTATAATTTCTTCTAGCTTTTGATTACCTAAAAGAATAATTAATGTAAATATGAGGGATTGTATTTATTATTCTATATATCTCAATAGCCATTGTTCTTGATCTTCTTATTTTGAGGAATGGGCGTTTTGATTTTACTAACAGATCATCGTATGAACTATTATGGTCTTCTTATATGAATGTATATTTAGTGGTGTTGCTTTCACTGCAAAGGTGCCATGATTAAAGGAGGGGAGGGGATCGAAAAGAAAGTAGGAGTAAAAGACTGATCATTTTTTATAATCTGTATAAGTATTTACCTAATATTGTTAGTTCATTGATTCTTTTTTTTTTAAATATTTGAGATATGACTGTTAAATTGTAATTCACGATCAGCCTAGATACCTAATAGCGTTGCTTCATTTTCACAATTAATTTTATTTCAAGAATAAGCTAAGATTTATGTTTATTTCTCCCATTATTACGGCGTATTAACCCCGCTGAACCAGTGGTGAAAAAATCTTTCATCCTGTAGAGGATTAAAATGTCTCGTGCCTTTCCCCCGCATTAATTTCAAACGCAATAATTTCAAATTTTGAAATAAAGTTCGTGTTAAATAATGGGAGAAACAAATTCTCCTTCAGTTGCCCATGTGGCTTACGATATTTCTCCATTCTCGAGAGCTAAATTAAACATTCTAAGCACTCCCTGACGGCTTGTGGTTAAAATTTGTAATTTAACTCTCTTGAGTGGAGAAATATCGTAACCCACGGGCAACTGAATGAGAATCTATATATCCATGGTTGTTGTTACTATAGTCAAAGCTTTGAATTTGGCAGGTGTCCTTATATTTGATTATATTCGAATCAATGTATGAGGACTATATTTGTCATCCGATTGAGTGACGAACTTTCTTTTTGTGTGCGCATAGAGGAAAAAAGGGGGTGACACAAGGATGTGTAATCACCTGCGTTTTTGCGTAAATGTGTGTAAACAGACCGAGGTAAATATACACAAAATGTTAACATAATTCAATCTATTGAGATTTGACCCAACATTTAGAACATAATAGAGGTCCACACACTAGTTTTATCTGTCCCTTTCGTCATTGTTCACAGCCTGTTACGGAGGTCCACACACTAGTTTTATCTGTCCCTTTCGTTATTGTTCACAGCCTGTTACGGAGATCCACACACTAGATTTAACTGTCCCTTTCGTCATTGTTCACAGCCGGTTACGGAGGTCCACACACTAGTTTTATCTGCCCCTTTCGTCACTGTTCACAGCCTGTTACGGAGGTCCACACACTAGTTTTAACTGTCCCTTTCGTCATTGTTCACAGCCTGTTACGGAGGTCCACACACTAGTTTTATCTGCCCCTTTCGTCATTGTTCACAGCCTGTTCCGGAGTAAATGTCAATTCAGAAATACATGTCTTTGTTGTGTTGTGTTATCTATGTTTAGGAAATAAATCATGGAAGCCAGAATGTGTTGGGAGTTTTAACATGGATTGGCGGATATTAGTATTTTATCCCGAGCCAGAAGCGAGTGATACAATGGTACAGAGAAATGGTCAATGCAACAATGGTCTACAAAATTGAATAATAACAGAAATGAAATAACATAATTTTATGCTATAAAAAAGTATCCGGATAATAAATTATACTAAGGTCTGTGTTTTATACTATGTCCGACGCTGATTATTAAAACACGAGACGCATCTGTAATATTAATACCTACACTCATAGATAAACCACCCGATCCATCAAATGAGCTAATCCGGATAATATTTTATACTAAGGTATGTAATATTATTTCCGACGCTGATTTATAAATCACCCGACCCATCCGGAAAATATTTTATAAATACAATTTACAGGTAAATAAATATATACGGAACATATATTATGGCCACAACCATGGCAATTTAAATGACAGATTGAGTAGTATTCAAACCCATTATAAAATCAATAGAGTCATGCAAATTGAAATATATTTAAAATTTGATTCATCGGTAACAGTAGATATTAAATAATGGAAGAAGAAGAATACAATGATATATTACATATATACAAGACCAAAAGTATCCACAGAATGCAGAAACTAGTAATGTTTGATTTACAAGTATCACCACAGTATATTAGTGAAGAAGATAATGAAACGGAGAGTGAAAATAAAATGTTGTGTACTCCTTAACAAAAGCGGCTGAGGAAAAGTAACAAGAGTAAATCTTATGAATATTATTAAAACATTGTAATTGTAATGATTTATATATTTACTTAAAAATACTGCAGTAATAAAGAAGTATTTCACTAGTATTAAGTACATATTTATTTTCAGCAAGTAAATTAATTACATGTAATTGAAAAAATTAGTAACATATAAAATCAGATTATTTCCTCCATAATATTTTTTTCAGGATGAAATATAATATGCAATGTTATCCACGGATATATTTTAATATTACATTTCTTCCACCTCATCCGGAAAATATATAATAGCATTGGAAGAAATTTAATATTGAAATATTGTCCAAGGATAATATTTTATATTAAAAATATTCCGCCGGAAAGAATATTATGGAGGAAAAAATAAAATGTTACAAAACTAAACGAATTATACTTAATGTTTGACATAACAATATAATAACAACTTAAAATGCCTGAAAATACCTGCCAATAATGCCTCTGATGTAATGTCACCAAATCAGGAAAATCTGTCATTGGGGAAGGTAAATGGTCATGTGATTTACTATATAGTTAACACTGACGTGGACCTATTTAAATATCAATGATCAATATAGGTTGGTACTCAAAGGGAGATAACCTAAATATTTTGAATGTCTAGATAAACAAATAGAATTCAAAATTATTAACAATTTAGTGGTAAACTGTAAATTCCGTTGAATCTGGAACAAATGTACGGAGAATTTTCTCGGGTTAAGTAAGTAAAAAAGGTATGTATGACAAAACTAACAAAGCGAAAAGTAAAAAATATCACATTGTCGGTACAGTTCCTAAATTAAATATCAAAATCGTATTGGCTCTAAATCAAAGTGGACACACTATTATAGATATAAGGTGTTTTAACACTCCAGGTATATGTTCTGGAAACAGTGTCGGTGGTCTAATGGTGAGCATGCTCGTCTCGTGTGTGGTAGATCGTGGGTTCGAGTCCTGATCGGATCAAAGAAGAGTTTGATGATGCCAAAGGGCCAATCAGAAACCGTATATCGAAGAAGAACAGACAACACAATGGCCAAAAGAAAAGGTACAAAAGGACAAACAACGATCGACAAAACATACATATAAAACTAGAGATCTAGAAACACGAACCCCGCTAAAAACCGGGGTTGAACTCAGGTGCTCCGGAAGGGTAAGCATATCCTACTCCACTAGTGGCACCCGTAGTGTTATTATAGTTACAAACCCTGTGATAAGTCATTAATGAGGAAAGGACCGGGAAGTGTTTACGACAAGTGGAACATATCCGTGGTCATGTGTGACAGATATTCCATAACGAAACCAAATACTTTAAAATTGGTATTTGTTGCTTCTTCGCTAAGCACGTAGTATTAAGGAGAAAGAGCACAAGCAGCTTGGCTCGATATCAGATTAATATATCCGAGTAGAGCTACATGTCTACCCGCGGATTGTTGTTTCAGTGAGCTAACACTATAAAATTCCAACTCAGTATGTTGGTCTAGAACAAAGCGTACCTCATCATCGTTTCAATGAAAATTAACTTTGTCTCGCCATGATATAGCTGAACAATTGCTGAATTGGCGTTAAAGAACACTCACTCACTCACTCACTCACTCACTCACTCACTAACTATTTGACCATGGGAATCACAAATAGTCGTTGAATATATGAATGAACACAGAAAATAAAAGACTTTGGATAGGGTAGACAATTAATACAACACATGATTGTTTGATTTTTATAATGAACATTATTACAAAGGAACGTAGAATTTTCTCGGGTTAAGTAAGTTAGAAAGTCGTGACAAAACTAATAAAACGCAAAACAAATATATATGCCACTCTGTCGGAACAGATCAAAATTCTAAAGAAAATATAGAAAGAGATGAAATCAGTACCCATAACACACAAATACATGTCCACTCACTTACACGACTTGAAATAATAATCTATACTTGGAAATTTGTAATTAAATCAGAGGCATGTTGAGACTTAATCACGGTAAAATATGGATACTGAAACGTGCTTATGATCAAAGTGTCTTTTTGTCAGTGTGCACGATGTTGTCTGTGCCTATGTGTTGTTCATCCTTGAAACGTCTTTTTGTCAGTGTGCACGATGTTGTCTGTTTCTATGTGTTGTTCATCCTTGAAACGTCTTTTTGTCAGTGTGCACGATGTTGTCTGTGTCTTTGTGTTGTTCATTCTTGATACGGGTTTCTCTAACAATAAATATATATTATAACATGGCCATTTCCATATCGGTCCCCGTATCATACCGAGACTTCCATATCAGCCCAAGGCGACAGCCGCGGGCTTATATAGGTGGAGGAATGATACCAGTACCTATATGGAAAAGGCTATGTTATAATCTGTTTATCACATATTTAACCATGGCTGAAATAAATAAATTGTAAATGAATAAATTAATTTATGTTTATTCATCAAAATAATAACAAAATAAATAACGTGAAAAAATCAACAATATAATTCACCGTATTTATCACAGGTATTGAACATAACTTTTCAATAATCATAAATCAGACTTCCAGTTCTTATCATTTGCGTCATCAAATATTATTGTCACATTTCCCTGGATATATGAGCATGGGAATTATGCTATTCTGAAGTTGGGCAAAATGGGAGCCAAAACGATAATGGTTTCCTTATTAGAGCTATTATTAGTAACCTTTGACTGGACAGAATTATTACTGATGAACATTAGAGTATAATTGCAACATTCGCCATCACTAAAATATCTACTGATGGAAGCTTTGATACATTTAAATGAATCGGGTTCGTAATGCTGTTTGAATGTCGTGCGCGCTGAAAAAAAATCTTGCCAGGTGTACGTACATCTCCTCGACTCCAATATATTCAGAATTACGGTGTTCTCCCACTGTTGATAACCAATCCTTGAATATCCTTATGTTACTCTTAGTTTTACGTTTTGCATTGATATATTTCATCTCCGTTTTATCGGTTTTTATATGATGTTTGCTTACGTGTCACAATCACGTCATCGACGCAGGAAACAATAACCGGTTATTTTCCCCGGGCACTGATATGGATTGGGAACGTCTTCGTGTATTACACATGCAAAATGTTACGTATAACGTACAAATATGTGATAATTAGATTTATATGTATGTTTTGTGGATCGTTGTTTGTCCTTTTGTACTTTTTCTTGTGGCCAATGTGTTGTCTGTTTTTTTCTGTTGAACTTGTTGATTCTGATAGGCGCTAATAGTTAACTGTCTGGAATCTGTGTGAGTAATTTGTAATGTAGAGTGTATTTGTGAATATATACCTACAACATGATCTTGTTGATTCTGATAGGCTCTAATAGTTACTTGTCTAGAATTTGTGTGAGTAATTTGTAGTGTAGAGTGTATTTGTGTATATATACCTACACCATGGACTTGTTGATTTTGATAAGCTCTGATAGTTACTCGTCTATAATCTGTGTGAGTAGTTTGTAGTGTAGAGTGTATTTGTATAGATATACCTACACCATGGACTTGTTGATTCTGATAAGCTCTAATAGTTACTCGTCTAGAATTTGTGAGAGTAATCTGTAGTGTAGAGTGTATTTGTGTATATATACCTACACCATGGACTTGTTGATTCTGATAAGCTCTAATAGTCACTCGTCTATAATCTGTGCGAATAATATGTAGTGTAGAGTGTATTTGTGTATATATACATACACCGTGGACTTGTTGATTCTGATAAGCACTAATAGTTACTCGTCTACAATCTGTATGAGTAATTTGTAGTGTAGAGTGTATTTATGTACATACCTACAACATGGACTTGTTGATTCTGATAGGCTCTAATAGTTGCTCGTCTAGAATCTGTGTGAGTAATTTGTAGTGTATAGTGTATTTGTGTATATACCTACCACCTGGACATGTGGATTCTGATAAGCTCTAATATTTACTCGTCTAGAATCTGTGTGAGTAATTTGTAGTGTAAAGTGTATTTGTGTATGTACCTACCACCTGGACTTGTTGATTCTGATAAGCTCTAATAGTTACTTGTCTAGAATCTGTGTGAGTAATCTGTAGTGTAGAGTGTATTTGTGTATATACCTACAACATGGACTTGTTGATTTTGATAAGCTGTGATAGTTACTCGTCTATAATCTGTGCGAGTAATCTGTAGTGTAGAGTGTATTTGTGTATATATACCTACACCATGGACTTGTTGCTTCTGATCAGCTCTAATAGTTACTCGTCTAGATTCTGTGCGAGTAATCTGTAGTGTAGAGTGTATTTGTGTATATATACATACAGCGTGGACTTGTTGATTCTGATCAGCTCTAATAGTTACTCGTCTAGAATCTGTGTGAGTAATTTGTAGTGTAAAGTGTATTTGTGTATGTACCTACAACCTGGACTTGTTGCTTCTGATAAGCTCTAATAGTTACTCGTCTAGATTCTGTGTGAGTAATCTGTAGTGTAGAGTGTATTTGTGTATATATACCTACACCGTGGACTTGTTGCTTCTGATAAGCTCTAATAGTTACACGTCTAGATTCTGTGCGAGTAATCTGTAGTGTAGAGTGTATTTGTGTATATATACATACAGCGTGGACTTGTTGATTCTGATAAGCACTAATAGTTACTCGTCTACAATCTGTGTGAGTAATTTGTAGTGTAGAGTGTATTTATGTACCTACCTACAACATGGACTTGTTGATTCTGATAGGCTCTAATAGTTGCTCGTCTAGAATATGTGTGAGTAATTTGTAGTGTATAGTGTATTTGTGTATATACCTACCACCTGGACTTGTTGATTCTGATTAGCTCTAATATTTACTCGTCTAGAATCTGTGTGAGTAATGTGTAGTGTAAAGTGTATTTGTGTATGTACCTACCACATGAACTTATTGATTCTGATAGGATCTAATAATTACTCCTCTAGAATCTGTGTGAGTAATTTGCAGTGTAGAATGTAGATCGTGGTAACCAGCCGTCAGCTCAATGGTAATATCCGAGTTGCAAAAGAAGTATAATAAATCACGATGAAATCTCATTGAGTCAAAATCTTTTGAAATTACTCATTGTGTTCGAATTACCCGACCATTTTCGTTATCAGTGTAGATCAAGCTAACAATTACCATGAACGAAATAAACAAAAACTGCCTTAATCGAGTTAGAGATATCGCGGCTCTTCTGTATTAAGTTTCATTTTCCAGAAGATATCACAGAGGTATTGACGAGCCACAAATCGAATGACAAGTAATGTAATGATGAAAAGAAAGGGGACAACAAGACAAACAAGGACAGTCTGAAGATGCCGAGGTAATAATCAGAAAACTAAAGATTGAGGAACAAGACTAATCCAGCTAGATGCTGGAGGTTAAAGCAGGTGCACCAGACGGGTAACCAGTGTTTTCTTGAAGAACAAGGCTAATCCAGCTAGATGCTGGAGGTTAAACCAGGTGCACCAGACAGGTAACCAGTGTTTTCTTGAGGAACAAGACTAATCCATCTAGATGCTGGAGGTTAAAGCAGGTGCACCAGACGGGTAATGAATGTTTTCTTGAGGAACAAGACTAATCCAGCTAGATGCTGGAGGTTAAACCAGGTGCACCAGACGGGTAACGAGTGTTTTCTTGAGGAACAAGACTAATCCAGCTAGATACTGGAGGTTAAACCAGGTGCTCCGGAAGGGTAACCAGTCTTTTTGTGGTGGTAATCTTCGTGTTACTCCGGCTACAAATCCGGTGATAAGTCATGACTGAGGAAATGACCCAGTTGTGAATACGACAATGGGGACACATACGTGGTCATTTGTGAAATAAGATATCCCGTAACGGTTAACCCAGTCATAGTTGCGACAATAGTCCACAAATCATTATACAAAGATTTAAAGAATGAGTGCAGGGGATGAATTCATGTTTCCCAGAATGGTAGAAAATCTTGCTCCACTAGTGTACTGAACCAGATTTTAAAACGATATACCTTTGGGAATAATTAGTTATAATAGGACATCAAACAACAGTACTGAAACTGTAAATAGAATTACAATAAAAAAATCAAATATATCAAATTGATATTTTGAAAATAAAGCACTTACCTTTTCCTCTGATAGTTTGATCATTGATGTGAGAGACTGCCTTTTGAATGGTTTGAAGTGGATGACCGACATCTCTTCTAGATGTAACAAAGCATAAATATAGTTATAACAATAGATCATACTAAATATAAGTGATGTAAATATATTACACCATCATCATCACATGGGAATCACGTGGTATAGACATATAACCTAATGTATCTACTATGAGCAACAAACACTCCGACAGTATCGTCCGGAAATTGAGCGAACCGGGTCAAATATACACTTCATCCTAAAATAATAACAAAGCGTGGAGAATATCGTGGTTATTAAAGACAGCCTACAGCGACTGCCAAAGAGCTACAGCTTGTAAGGAGTTACTTGTCAACGGCATCCACTATCATCATCTTTACTCGTGTTTCAATTACAATAGCACCTTGTAGTCAACATGACCTGTTGCTTGTACTGTGTTTATTTGTAGTGCTGATCTCTCGTGTTAAATAATCTATGCGTCAGTATTTCAATTTCAAAATATTTAGAAGAAAACAAAGCTAGATAGGTAGAACTGGTTAATAATCATGCATTACCCACGCGATAGTTCAGATACATGAACCTAATGTTTCCAGTGTATCTGGATTGTCCATTCTTGATTGTCCCCTTCGATTTTCTCAAGAGAGAAACGACAAACTATGATGGACAATGCTACGCATAATAATAAAGACCCCAAAGTAAAATCTAAAGTTAACTCAGGTGCTCCAGAAAGGTATGCAGTTCCTGTTCAACTTTTGCTGTAGAGGAAAGCTATATGACTACATTCTAGCCGTATTCGTGTATTATGCCATTAACAATCGCTTGGTTCATGATTCATGTAGAGCGAACAGTTAGAAACGACAACAGTATAATGCTGACGTGATAGAGGACACCCTCGAAAAAAGATATGAACTACGCTTTGTTTCTCCTCTCGTCAGTAGAATTTGTCACTTGTTTTGAACTTTTCAGCATCACAGAATAAGCGCAATATATGTACATTGTCGATAAAAAAATAAAAAAAATAGGTATGTTTCGTAAGCTCGTACTAAGAAGCATTATATTTTCCGACTATGTACATATATTGCATATTTGCTTATCATACACCAAATTCTTCTATGATGCATGTTGATTTATATTTATGACACGTTACTATTATCAAACCCGTGTTATTGTCTGATCACTGCGGTCTTATATTAATAAATGGTTTCCATTATTGCCCTGCGTTGGTGTCTGATATATGTAAACTGTCAATTTACAAATGCCTACCATTATTAACCCGCATTATTGACTGATTGATGTGGACTGCTAATTATGAATACTTAGTGTTAGCATTGCCTACCGCATTTATAGTCTAGCTGAATATTTATGAAAAATTACCATTCTTACCCCGGATTGTTGTCTGATCCATATGTGGACTGACATATAAATGAACACTGGTATCGGTGTTGTCTAAGAGGAATCCATTCGTTACAGCTAGTACTGGTATAAATAATAAAATAGCACAGCCCATCGTATCCAGTTTGTCTTACAGGATATACTATACACTTCTATTTAGATTGCACTCTGATGTCATTCATTACACTCATAGATAAAAGTATGTCTAAATTTAGAATGTTGGTGTACAATGTGAACAACCGAGAATTTATCTTATCTTATTATTCATAATTGATCAACATTGTGTTTCAAATTTCATTCAATCACTGGACTTGTTAGGAGGTGAGTATCCAGCAAAATATCAACCCATCTAAGGCTATTTCCCCTGCGGGCTTTATTCCGAGTAGAAATAACCTTGATGGGTTGATATTATACAATTATGGCCCTCGGAAGAGGTGAATATCCAAAATTATTAAACCTCTCTATATATATGTATCTAGGATTGGTCCGATGAGCGTTCACATGACTTTGACAATTGCGACGTTTCCTTCGACAACCCCAAAAATTCACCGTGCGAGGTAAATAATAGTATTGTCACCCTCGACAACCCCAAATGTTTCCCACTAGTTGGCAATAACCGCAATCCGGAAATCGTCTGTTTGTGTAGTAAATATGGCAACTGCTGGTCGGTTTGCCGCTAGCTCAGAGGAAGAAATAACAAAAATCCTCTGAAAAGGATGTCGAGAACACAAAACGTTCTACGAAATACGCAGTCAAATGTTTGCAGCAGTATTTACTGGAAAAAATGCCGATAGCCTCAACTTTTATGACTATTCCCCTGAGGAGCTTGTCGGTTTTGTTTTGTAAAATTTTGTAAGTTTCAAAAACCGTTGTTCGGTTAATAAAACAATTATGGCCATCTTAGTCGGTGGACACCCAGAATTGTCAACTTATGAGAGTTGTTTTTCCTCGGGCTAAATCCCTCTGGAAATCAACCCTCACAAGTTGACAATTCTGGATGTCCATCTCCTAAGAAGGTCATAATTGTATATTATTGAACCTCTCTATATATATATATATATCTCTGATTGGTCCGATCAGCTGTCACATGACTTTGACAATTGCGACGTTTCCTTCGACAACCCCAAAAATTCAACGTGCGAGGTAAATAATAGTATTGTCACCCTTGACAACCCCAAAGGACTGGGGACTATAAGGGCCAAAATCGGCCCCACCTCAGAAGTCGATAAAATTTTCTCCAAAATGTATTCACAATATGTGCTTTTCAGAAATAAATACAGTTAGTTAGTATTTACATCTATTTCCTCACAGCAGACCCACAAAGTCAGGTAATGAAAAGCACTGATAGTCATTTTGTTTTCAGAATACAAAACTTACGACGTATCATTGTATTACAATGAATATCTTAAAAAGCAAAAACAAAAATAATGAAACTCAATAAACAAGGGTGTCCACGTCCGCGTTCTCACTGTGGTATTTCTAGTCAAATGAATGATTTTACCTTCGCTTCACGTTCTTACTGGATGTGACGCTACCTCTGCTTTTTTTCAGAATAAGTTTACAAAATGTTGAAAACATCACCTGAAGAGTTGTCTTATTTGGTTTCACTGACCAATGCTGTGGTTGTATTGTTATCAAATCACCAATATGTCTTTCTAATTTCTGTTGTAGTCTGTGTGATGTGCAAATTTCCTTTCGATCAGAGGGCAGAAAATCAGAAAAAAAGTTCTAGTAGTTGGGTTAAAGTGAATATTTCTTTGTGAGTTAGCAAGTCATCTTTGATAGTTGAAATGAAGGATTGAAATAAGTAATCATGTTCAGTTGTTAAATAGTCCTTAATTCTGTAAGTAATTTGTCATACAGATAGCATGATATACTGCATTCTCTGCAAACCCATCATTAATAATTATGTTTGCCATTTCGCCATCATCGGTCAGTGTTGCCATGTTCAAAGTCTTTTTGTTCTCTATTTATTCACATACCTTATTTGTTTTAAAAAATCTACACTATTGATAAAATGTTATTTAATCTAGTTTATGATGATTTTATTTGTTAAATTAACAAAAGGGATAGGACACAAGTTTTGCCAACTTATGAAGTCTTCTCCCATTAATACAATAAATTCACATAGTATAATGATCATTCTGAGCATGCATATTATACATATAGAAAATATATTGTAAATAATGTAATAAACGAATTAATAACAAAAAATAAAAGTTGTGTTATTTAATTAAATAAATAGACAGCTTTTAGATGTAGGTATTGTGGATTTAAAAAAAAGAATTTGTTGATAGTGGCCTACCTCTTATCAGGCCATCCTTTCTACGATGAAAAGGTGCCCTTATAAGAGGGTGGCCTTTATTGAGGGGGATAAAATGAGTAATATTTTACTATCTTAGTGCATCTGAAATCTGGCCATGTCATTTTTATGTTCAATTGTTTGAGGTGAGAGGTGCTTGATTGTTTTGTTGCTATTGGTCAACTGTTTAAACTATCTTTACATAAAACAATGAAATAAAAAAAACATCTTGGTTTTTGACTAGAATCGTTTTTAAAATGCAGATGAGAATTTAACTAGACTATGATATATCTTGTTATTTCTTTATATTTGATTAAAGTAAATTTGCTGAGTGGGAAAATATTTGTTTTTCTTATCTGAACTCCGAAATCTACAAGCTTAAAGTGAAACAATAAAAACAAAACCCTTTTCAACTAAATGAACACTTTATAAAACAAAAGCAATTTACAAGATAAAAAAAACTTCCTTTCCGTGGAAACGGATCCCACTTTTCTTCCTCATTATACTCTTGGGAGAACAAATGCCTAAAATGTTCACAAACAGGATTAAAAGGATTAAATTCCTTTATCTTCCGTCTTAATCTCACGGTGTACCTTTTTCAAAAACACAAAAAAATATTGTTTTACAAAAATTTGAAAAACAAAGCAGAAAATAAGATGTTCTAAAAAGATAAAAAGTAAAATAAACAAAACAAAAGATTGTTGCTAAACCTAAGATGATGAGGCTTAAGATTTTGACGAGGACGTATTTCAATGTAGCCTTTATAAAACTGTGATGTCGTACAATGGAGAAGTGGGTATACGTTTCTGTAAAAACAGATTCTGAACATTGTTTATAGTGATTAGGACATTGTGAATTGAATTATTTACTTTTTATTTAATATTATGGGAAAAGATGAAGATAGCTGCAAAAAATATATATAAATCATGTAGGTAAAATATGTTTTAGGATAAACATATTTTATCTTCCAATTAAAGTGGCATTAGCTGCCAAAATCGTAAATATTTGATATGATTGATGCCTTAATAAAACGTGTTTCTGTAACTTATAAATGTTAGGAAATGTACGCGCATTGGGGAAAAAAGATGCAACTGCTCGTATTTTGAGATCGATCAAGAAATGGACCCCATCTTATTAATTATCGGCATTGTTTACGGAGTTCGCCGAATCGTCATTAAATCAGTACAGCAATGCACTTATTTCTTATTTTCTGTGAATCTGCTTTTAATCGGCGTTAATTACGGACAAAGAACCATGCAAGCTTGCAGTTAAGAAGCGACAAAATACAAATTATTCGTTTTTACCTGTCACTAGTAAGGTCAGTTGCATACGGAGAAAGCGAGGTCAAATTATTTGCTTGCAAGGAAATAATAAATCGATGGTAATTTTCGTTCTCAAAAGGCGAAAAGTGGTACGATAAGCTGCTTAATGTGAAATATTTACCTTTATTTCATCATTTTAAAGCTATTTACCAATTTCCAAAACATACAATTTTCTGATTAATAAGACATTGTATACACAACACGAAATCTTGACTAAGATGGATAAATTTACTGATGCAGACGATTTTTGCTGGGCGAGTATCCTTTATGCGGTCACCAGAAAATACACCAATTGAAATCATGCTTTGGTTCGAAAAGCAGGACAACCAGAAAGGAAATATTCCATTCAATAAATAATTACAAGCATCGTAGATGCATTGTCGTTTGAACCCTAAGGAATGGAACGCATTCTGAAGTGGCCAATACACCACAATATCCGTTAATAGCCACGAATCTACTCTAAGTGAATGTATTAATATGAAAATTATAAAAAGAATTGTCAACTTGTGAGGGTGGTTTTCCCTCGGGCTAAAGCCTTCCGGAAAACAACCCTCACAAGTTGACAATTCTGGATGTCCACCTCCTAAGAAGGCCATAATTGTATATTGCCAACCCTAGTAGATTCAGAGGGCCGTAACTGTTTTATTATACCGAACAAACAATTGAAATATACTGTTTAATATTTGAATTGTTAAAGTATTATTCCATGTTTTTACACCGGAAGTGTGTAATTCTTGAGGTTATTCACCGTTGAATAATAGGGTTATTCAATGGACTTGTGTAATTCTTGAGGTTATTCACTGTTGAATAATAGGTTTATTCAATGGACGTATGTAATTCTTGCGGTTATTCACCGTTGGCGGCGATTATAAGCAAAAATATCCAGATTATTTTATGTCATGTGATTATCTTTTAACCGATAGAATTGATTCTTTCTTATGTGAGGTATAATAATATACACTTGCGCCCTTGTTAGGAGGTGATTATCCAGAAATATCAACCCATCTAAGGTTATTTCCCCTACGGGCTTTAGTCCGAGTAGAAATAACCTTGATGGGTTGATAATATACACTTACGCCCTTGTTAGAAGGTGAATATCAAGAATTATCAACCTATCCAAGGTTATTACTCGGTGGGTTGATAATTCTAGATATCCACCTCCTATCTAAGGCTATTTCCCCATGCGGGCTTTAGTCCGTGTAGAAATAACCTTGATGGGTTGATAGTATACACTTACGTTCTTGCTATGGGGTGAATATCCAGAAATATCAACCCATCCAAGGATATTTCCCCTGCAGGCTTTAGTCCGAGTAGAAATAACCTTGATGGGTTGATAATATACACTTACGTTCTTGTTATGGCGTGAACATCCAGAAATATCAACCCATCTAAGGCTATTTACCCTGCAGGCTTTAGTCCGAGTAGAAATAACCTTGATGGGTTGATAATATACACTTACGACCTTGCTAGGAGGTGACTATCCAGAATTATCAACCTATCCAAGGTTACTTCCTCGGTGGTTTGATGATATCCACCTTCTATCTAGGCTGTGAACCGAAACAAACTTCTGAAACTCCACATGAACCACACCTGATGTTATGCTAATTTTATATGATTCATGCCATTGTAGACAAGATTCAGCAGACTTCCTTTTAATATCTGCATCGACTTTGCTTTATCTAATATTAAAGAATGATGTCCTCCATTTCTGTTTTTAGTGATTATCACTATCACACTCAATTCTTCTGACATATTTGTTTTTCATTTCGTATTATGTATCAAGTATGAAGGGTTACGAGTTATGAATATGGTGTTTAACGCCACTATAACGGCAGAGGTTATCCTTTTTGATGGAGGAAGCCAGAGAAAACCACTGAACTGTCGTAAGTCACTGACAAGCTTTATCACATAATGTTGCATCGAGTACACATTGCATGTGCGGGATTAGAGCTCACAACTTCAGTAATGGTGATAGGTATTGATTGCGTAGGTAGTTGTAAATCCAACAATCATAGGATCATGACCACAACCACCCCTATCAAGTATCATGTATCTATATCACAAAATATAAAAACAATTTGAGAGAATGTAGTCAAGAGGGGGGAAATATTATATTATTTATATAATTCGCTGAACCAACTGTCTGTGAGGAACAGAGGTCTATTACCATTCAAGTCTCAAGCCTCGATTGTCTTCCAGTTCTAACCATCTTGTTCATTTTTTGAACTAATAGCTATATTAACCATCATCAACAAATATCGAGGCTTTTGAAATTGACGATTTACTATTTTCGTTTTATCATTTCCCACATTCAGCATAAGGTAAGTATTCTTTCCGACGGTCATTACGGCTTTAACTGTTCCATCATCTTCAATCTCTATATAACAGTGAGTTTTTCGATGGCGGACAGTGAACATATTGGGACCTATTGTTGGCAATGGTTCCAAAAGCCACTCGTAATCTACACTTGTGTCACCTCCGATTACACCTACTCTGTGGTCTACAGTAGAAAAAGTCATAAATTTATCCGTATCACATGTAATATTTATTGAATGCTGCCATTGCACATCCACACCTGTAAATAAAGGAAACAAATATAATAAGAAACACATTTTTAATATACTGTCGGAACAGCTTTAAAATCCAATAAAAAAAATTAGTAAAAGGAGGCAAACTCGACACCCTTAAGCACATATACATGACCGCTCACTTTCCTGCCTTGGTTCAGACACGTCAATAAAAAATGTCGATATTAAACTAGTTTTATAGGTCCAAGCTCCCCTCTAAGGAAAATGAGTCGGTCATGCAAGTATTTTCCTAATGGGAGTACTACATGTAATATGTAGACCCTAACACATAACCGGATGAACGGTGTTGCCTTGTACGCTCTAATCCTGAACGTTATACACAATATATTGAATCTTGGAATAACGAATAAACAAACCCTATCGTAAAAATCGTAGAATGGGGCAGAATCGATATCCTTAACACATATACACGTAATCGTTCGCGTTCCTGACTTGGTACAGGCACTTCTAAAATAAAGTGGCGGGGTTAAAATAGTTTTAAAGGTTCAAACCTCTCTTCTTAGTGAAACGATGCGGAAATGTAAGTTTTATCTAAATGTGGGTAATATACCAATCATACACATAACCGTGTAAACAGTTCTGTTATAAGAAGGAATTCTTTTTGACAGTGTACACATATATCTTTGAATGACGAATACACAGCTGGTTTTCAAAAATGTAATAATACTGGTGGGTGGTATGACATGTATATTTCTAATTATCTACGATTTATTACTATAGGGTAACACGATGTGTGCCACTAGTGTAGCAGGAACTATTTGCCCTTCCGAAACACCTGTGTTCACTCCAGGTTTTTAGTGGGGCTCGTGTTACTCGATCTTTAGTTTTTTATTTATTTTTTTACACTGTAGGTTGTTGTTTGTCCTTTTGTTCGTTTTAATTTGGTCATTGTGCTGTCTGTCCTTAGATTTGCGGATCCTGCTTACACCTTTGATACCTTCAAACTCCTAATAATCTATGCTTCTAAATATTAGCTTAAGACAAAGACAGACATCAGGTATAGCAATAGGTATATAGAGCTGGAGAAAAAAGTCTCAATCCTGACAGACAAAACAGACAAAACATAACCTATGGTATACAATTGTAAGTGAACAAAACAGACAAAACATAACCAATGGTATACAATTGTAAGTGAACAAAACAGACAAAACATAGCCAATGGTATACAATTGAAAGTGAACAAAACAGACAAAACAGACAAAACAGACAAATCATAACCAATGGTATACAATTGAAAGTGACCAAAACAGACTAAACAGACAAAATATAACCAATGGTATACAATTGTAAGTGAACAAAACAGACAAACATAGCCAATGGTATACAATTGAAAGTGAACAAAACAGAAAAA
>MJUT01057722.1:425235-443908 GCA_002080005.1 Gigantidas platifrons
ATCTTTAGTTT
The DNA here is from genome assembly GCA_002080005.1 of Gigantidas platifrons. NCBI lineage: Eukaryota > Metazoa > Mollusca > Bivalvia > Mytilida > Modiolidae > Gigantidas > Gigantidas platifrons. The sequence continues at coordinate 425,247 of MJUT01057722.1, forward strand.
TAACTTAAACACATTGATACACCCAGTGTTAACGTTGTTCGATCTTTAGTTTTAACTTAAACACATTGATACACCCAGTGTTCACGTTGCTCGGTCTTTAGTTTTAACTTAAACACATTGATACACTCAGTGTTAACGTTGCTCGATCTTTAGTTTTCTGCGTAGTGTTTTGTTTGTCTTCGTACTTTTTCATTTGGTGATTTCATTTTGACTCGTTTTGTGGCTTCAGATTCCTCCTTTGGTTTCATGGGACATCTGGGGTCTAGAAACACTGAACAATTTAAACACATACATTTACATCATGTGTCTAAAAACACTGTAAAAGTATTAAGTAGAAAAATATACATTCGATTTTTAGAACCACTGAAAAAGATAAACACATATAAATGTACATCTGGTGTATAGAACAACTGAACAGACTAAGCGCATAAAAATAGCCATTGAACAAGTTAACTTAAACACAATGATACACCCTTTGTTAACATTGCTCGATCTTAAGTTTGGCCTTAAACACATTGATACACCCAGTGTTAACGTTGCTCTATCTTTAGTTTGAACTTAAACACATTGATACACCCCGTGTTAACGTTGCTCGATGTGTAGTTTTAGCTTAAACACATTGATACACCCGTTGCTCGATCTTTAGTTTTAGCTTACACACATTGATACACCCAGTGTTCACGTTGCTTGATCTTTAGTTTTAACTTAAACACATTGATACACCCAGTGTTAACGTAGCTCAAGCTTTGGTTTTAACTTAAACACATTGATACACCCAGTGTTCTCGTTGCTCGATCTTTAGTTTTAACTTAAACACAATGATACACCCCGTGTTAACGTTGCTCGATCTTTAGTATTAACTTAAACAGATTGATACACCCTGTGTTAACGTTGCTCGATCTTTAGTTTTCTGCGTATATATATAGTGTTTTGTTTTTCTTTGTACTTTTTCATTTGGTCATTTCATTTTGACTCGAATTTCGTCTTCAGATTCCTCCTTTGGTTTCTTGGTACATATGGGGTCTAGAAACACTGAACAATTTAAACACATACATTTACATCATGTGTCTAAAAACACTGTAAAAGTAAGTAGAAAAATATACATCCGATTTTTAGAAGCACTGAAAAAGATAAACACATATAAATGTACATCTGTTGTATAGAACCACTGAACAAACTAAGCGCATAAAAATAGCCATTGAACAAACGTATAAAATGTGCATCTGTCTTTTAGAACCACTGAGCAAGCTCATGTACATCTGGTGTCTAGAACCATTGAGCAAGCTCATGTACATCTGGTGTCTAGAACCACTGAGCAAGCTAATGTACATCTGGTGTCTAGAACCACTGGGCAAGCTAATGTACATCTGGTGTCTAGAACCCCTGAACAAGTTGTACACATAAATGCACATCTAAGGAATGGAACCACTAAACAAGAAAAACACAGAAATTTCTATCTAGTGTCTAGAGCCACTGAACAAGTTAATTGCACAGCTGGTGTATTTAATTACAAATTGTATATTTGATGTATATCATAATAACTGATGTTACTGAAAGTGGTGTTAAACACCATACACTACTCCTATGATATAAATGACGTATGAATTACATGAAGTGGATTTGATGATGGATTAATTATTTACATAAATCACATTTATTTCTTTACAAGTTATTCTATAAAATGTTGTCTATGTTTTGATATTTGTCTACTGTAGCCTTGTAACATCAAACAGAAAAGCAGCATCTTTATTATTTACAACTAATAACCTATTGGTAGATCTGTCATAATCAAGTACAAATGGGTTCACCAGACCATCCTTGTTAGACAATAGTTGTCTATGACGTTGTCCATTAGAGGAGATAACAACAACGTTCTTAGAATCATAACCGACGACATACACGTTTCCATCATTGTCTACGGAGATACCACATGGATATTGTAGAACACGTTCATCTTTGAATTCCCATTGTGTTGTACCACGTAAATCACAGCATGTTACGGTATTTTTGTAACAGGTTGTGTAGTAAAGTTTGTCTCTAGATGTAGCTACGTAATCAAGGACAGACATATTACTGTTGATGATATCACTTACAGATTTATCACTTAGATTTATCATTTTTAATCCTTTATTCCCCGCACAGTAATATATTGTGCTACCTCTAACAGCCATGCTGTATATCACCGTATCCATGGAGATAGTTGTCGCGACTTTCTTTTTTTCTATGTCTGTTATAGTTATACATCTGTTATCTCCATCTCCAGATGATACAGCAACGCTATTGTTTTCTTTAATATAAACTGTATCATAAGTACCGGATCCTGTTTTATCTTTACCTATCTGGAACAATTCTACGCCATCTTTATTCATAAATGTTACACTATTGTTATTGTAAGAGGACAATACCATTCTACCATCTGGAAGTAAAGAACATCCTCTCATCCATTCTCCCTTGGTGTTTATCTTTTGTTTCAGATTCAGTTGTATATTGTCAACTGACATAGGTGGTAGGTCAGTTACCATCATCTGGGCTTGTTTGTCTTTTCTTCTAACAATGGACAACTGACAAGGCTTTGATTCAACAACTACTTCTCCAAACCGATCAATGTTGGTTGTTATATTCTTCAAAGTCGGGTCTATCTTACATGAGAGTTTGGTTTGATTTAGACTGTCGCTGTTGACTAGAGCATGTAAAGATGTGTCTAGTGTTGCTACATCATTCTCTACTTGTTTCATGACCAGAAATGTTTGTAGGTCTGATGCATACTGTGCTATGTTGACTATGGTTGTCTGGTATTCAGTCAGTTCCTTCTCTTTCTCGTCTAAAGAAGCCATCAATTCACATGTTTTCTCGGTTATTGATGTCTCTGCTTCGGTCAATTCCTTCATCAGATCTTCTTGTAACTTGTCAAGATGGTTGTTGACTTTTGTCCTCAGTTCTCTTATTTCACTCTCAATTATTTGTTTCTGTTCTCTAACATCAGCTGAGTTGGTCTTCCTGTTTTGTTTAATTTTACCAACATTTTCAATCATTTCATCAATCAATGATTCGATTACTTTGAACATATGTGACGACTTCACATCCTGAACTACATCTTCAAGAACAGCTATATCCTGACATTCATTATGACTTTTTACAATACAAATCCTGCAACACGGACAAGCATGTTTCTGACAGTATGTTTGGAACCTTTCATCGTGCTCGTTACAAAATTCTCTAATTTTCAAAACATTCGACGGCAATTTACGGTATTCAGATATTGGTATGGTTTTATGGTTTCTGGACGATTTCGATAGACTGTGATGCTCTGCACAGTCTATGCATAGTCCTTCGTCACATTCGGGACACCAAAGTTCTGATTGTTTACAAATATGGCGGATATCGCATATTCCACAGACCGATGGAGAAATGGACATTGTGTTGATATCCTGTAATAAATTAGTTGTATTAAAATGACAATTTAAAGTGTCTACACTCCATTTTATTTCTATGCAAACTCTTAGCTTAAAGATTTTGACCAAAACAATTATATGCTTTGGAAATTGGCAAACAACTTTAAAATGATGAAATAAAGGTAAATATTTCACATTAGACAGCTTATTGAACCACATTCCCCCTTTTGAGAACGAAAATTACCATCGATTACTTACTTGCTTGCAAGCAAATAATTTAACCTTGCTTTTTCCATATGCAATTGACCTTACTAGTGACAGGTAAAAACGAATAATTTGTATTTGGTCGCTTATTAGCTGCCAACTTGCATGGTTCTTTGTCCATAATTAACACCGACTAAAAGCAGATTCACAAAAAATAAGAAATAAGTGCATTGTTGTACTGATTTAATGACGATTCGACAAACTCTGTAAACAATGTCGATAATTAATCAGATGGCGTCCATTTCTTGATGGTTCTCAAAACACGAGCAGTTGCACGTATTTTCCCCAATGCGCGTACATTTCATAACATTTATAAGTTACAGAAACATGTTTTATTAAGGCATCAATCATATTTGATAGTTTTTATGTGTAACAAAAATTTACGATTTGGCAGATAATGCCCCTTTAATTAATTAAAATCAGAGCATCAATTTGTAAATGTCTCTTCTAGATAATGTAAACATTTTATACGTTGTTGTCTGCCATCCATCGGTCGACGATTATATTAGTTCTAGCTTACCTATCCTTCTGAATTTTTAAAAGAAAGATTCGTGGAACAAAAAGAAACGTTAGTGTTTCCTTGGCGACTAGGGTTAGAATTAGTGTTATGGTGTTTAACGCCACTTTCAACACTTTTTCAATAATATCGTGGCGGTCAGTTTTATTGGTGGAGGGAACAGGAGTACGAGGAGAAAACTACCGACCTGCCGCAAGTCACTGACAAGCCTTATCACATATTGTTTTATTGAGGACATGTCGTCCCAGCGAGATTCGAACTCACAACGTAAGTGGTGATAGCCACTGATTGTACGAGTAGTTGTAAATCCAACTAGCAGACGATGACGACCTCGACGGCCTTGGTGGTCATGTAGTCGTGTCCGTATTATAAAACAGGAAGTACCATAGTTTATTACTACTTTTTTAGTATATGGGTTTTATTGTTTTTCTGATTTTGATGAGTATTTTTTAATGAATTTTATACTAAAATCATTTTCTAAAAAAAATCATTACTGTTTTGAGTTAAAAGGCACAAAGATTAGATTTAAAAAAAAACAATAAAAAACAAATTAATCAAATATCAATGCAGCTTATTTCAATTTTTTTTTTAATATTTTGTATTTACAAAATTGTCATCATGAGTTACATTTTAGCTATATTATTTTGAAAAAGGTGTAGCACGGGTTGATATTCAGAAATTTCGTATAGTTTGAAATAATTTTTTATATTTTTTTATTTTTTTTTTTTTATCAATTTTGACCCTATTTATCCTTTGGATTGATTGGGGTGAGAGCTACCATGGTCGTATAAGGACGGATTTCCTCGATCTTAGACTGGTAGTATGAGGACGGATTTCCTCGATCTTAGACTGGTAGTATGAGGACGGATTTCCTCGATCTTAGAGTGGTAGTATGAGGACGGATTTCCTCGATCTTAGACTGATGGTATCAGGACGGATTTCCTCGATGTTAGACTGTTTCCAAGATAAATTTAACCAAAGCAAGCCGAGAAGTGTATATTCTGTTTATTTTAATAATTTTGAACACATACTTACAACGCATTCATCAAATATACAAGTAAATGTTTGTACAAAATACATCCAATACAGAAGGTATACGTGGAAAGGGGAAGGTGAAAAAAGGCAGGTACCTAGTGGGTTTTATCAACTTCCGCTAATAATAACAACAACATTTAAATTCTGACAACATCTATCCGTGTATCTACTTTATCATATTTCATCTCATAATCAATATTCACCATGACATTTGTCAAGGTCAACAATTTACAACATATATAAATTGTCGGTTTGTGATTGAAATGAAGAAAGACAGATTACTTTGAGATATTGCTAAAGTTTTAAATGGAAGGGTACTGACTATTATTACTAACAGGGGAGGATGCAGGATTTCAAGTTAGGGGGAAGAACTTAAAAAATCGCGCCGCTGAGCGGAGGGAGGTGCGAAAATATTTGGGGTATTTCGTGTGAAAAAAATCACGATTTTACGCAAAAAAAATCATATTTTTTTCAATTTTAGGGAAGGGGAGGGGGAGCACCCTGACTAAGGGAAGCCTTTTTTGTAATATATTTCCAAATTCATGCACACACATTGCAGATTCACGAGCTGCCATTCCTGGAATTTATTAAATTTTTGAATTGGATGAATGATGTTTGAAGTTGAAAGTAGTTTGTCAGATCGATACAAAGCTGAGAAGCGAAAAATCTAAAAACAAAAATCAGAGTACATACCTTGTTGTTTTAACTGCTGGAATTTCTGCTATATTTGTATTACCTAAAAAAATAATTAATGTATATAGGAGAGGTTTTATTCATGATCATATAAAGAAGCTAGACCGATCCTTTAATTTCACGTTCCGCTAGAGATGATGTCCTTTCACTACATAATTCTAGATTTGTTGATTTCGTTGATCACATCTATCACATTGAGCTTGAAATAAAGGATACCACAGATACAGATAGGTCTGCTTCATACCTTGACTTACACCTCGAAATCGACAGTGAGGGTCGGCTAAGAACAAAACTTTACGACAAAAGAGATGATTTCAATTTTTCCATTGTGAACTTTCCATTTATATCTAGCAACATTCCAGTAGCGCCTGTATATGGACTATGTATCTCTCAGATGATACGATATTCTACAGCTTGTGGTTCCTATCAGGATATCCTTGATAGAGGGTTGCTGCTAACAAGGAAACTACTGAACCAAGGGTTTCTTTTGGTAAAGTTGATGGCATCACTTCGAAAATTTTACGGTCACCACCATGACTTGGTTGACCGTTATGGAATATATGTGTCACAAATAACCACGGATATGTTCTACTTGTAAACACTTCCCGGTCCTTTCCTCATTCACGCCTTATTACCTGGGTTATAACTAGATTAACGCGATGGGTGCCACTAGTGGAGCAGGAACTGCTTACCCTTCCGGAGCACCTGAGTTCACCCCCAGTTTTTAGTGGAGTTCGTGTTTCTCGATCTTTAGTTTTATATGCATGTTTTTCCGATTGTTGTTTGTCCTTTTGTACTTTTTCTTTTTGTTATATCTGTTCTTCTTCGATATACGGTTTCTGATTGCCCCTTTGATATCTTCAAACTCACCTCTCTATACACCTCAACAGCCATTGCTCTTCGTCTTCTTATTTTGAGGAATGGAAGTTTTTATTTTTCTTACAGATGTTCGTATGAACTATTATGGTCTTCTTATATGAATGTATTTGTATTGGCAAAGTGTCATGATTAAAAGGGGGAAGGGTACAATTAAAAAGAAAGAAAAGGTGATATACTGTTAATTAATACAGTCCCTTTAAGTTTTTACCTATTACATTTAGTACAAGCAATTGCCTTGAGTCCTTTTTAAACATATTTGAGATGTAACTATTAACTTTTAATTCAAAATCAACTGTGACATCTAATAGTGTTGCTTCTTTTTCACAATTACTATTATTTCAAGAATAAGCTAAGAGTTATGTTTATAGCCATGGTTGTCTTACCTACAACCAAAGCGTTGAATTTGGCAGAGTTAGCTGTTATTCAAGCCAATTGACAAGGACTAGGTTTTCCATCCGGTCACAGTGATGTGTGTGTGTGTGTGTGTGTTGGGGGAGGAGTCAAAATAATGTGTAAACACATGTGTTTTAGCGTCAGTGTAGCTACATCCATGCCATTGTGTGTAAACAAGCTGAACTAAATGTAAATGTCAGGGTTAGCGTCCAGTTGATTACATTCAAACCAATTTATTAGGATTATATTTGTCATCCAACATTGCAGTGACGAACTTCTTTTTTGTGCGTGTATATGGGAAAAAAAGTGGGGGGTTGACACAAGGTGTAAGCATTTGCGTGTTTGCGTGAAAGTAGTCACGTCCCTGGCGTTGTGTGTAAACAGGACGAAGTGAATATACACACACTGTATACATAATTCAGTCCATTCAGATTTAACTCAGCATTTATAATTTAATCGAGGTCCACAATCGAGGTTTCCAAGAGTGTACAACTGTCCCTTTCACAGCCTGTTCCGGAGTAAATGTAACAAACTCAGAAATACATGTCTTAGTTGTGTTGTGTTATCTATGTTTGGTTTTTAACAGTTCCTGCTTAGAAATTTCGGTGTCCTTGCTCCAAAAGATGTTTCTTTGTATTGCCAGTGCGTTGACTCTTTATTTCTCATAAAACCATAGTTAAACAATGGTACAGAGAATTCGCCAATTTAACAATGGTCTACAAAATTGAATAATTATAACAGAAATGAACTAACATAATTTTATTTGGATGACAAGAGATATGTGGTTAACCAGGAGGACTAGCATGATATTGTAGGACATGAATGAATTTACACAGTTACACTATTATGCACACCATATTAGATATATGAGTGTGTGTATGGGGGGAGGTAGAGGGAGGGGGTCTAACAATTCACAATGCTACGAGGATTTATTAATGCAGTTGAAATAGTTTTCAAGACACCTGACTCATTAACATGATAAACAAAACAAATTATAATTAATGTGTGACATAACAATATAATAAAAACTTAAAATACCTGAAAATACCTGACTATAATTCCTTTGATGTAATGTCACCAAATCAGGAAAAACTGTCATTGAGGAAGGTAAATAGTCATGTGATTTACTATAATAAACACTGACGTGGATATGTTTATATTACTCAAAGAGAGATAACTTAAATCTTTTAAATGCCCACATAAAGAGAGAATTCATAATTATCAATCATTTATTTGTAAATTCGGTTGAATCTTGTACAAAAGAACTGAAAATTGTCTGAGTTTAGTAAGTTAAAATGATAGACATGACAAAACTAATAAAGCGAAAAACAAAAAATACCACACTGTCGGAACAGTTCTAAAATCTAACACAAAAAATACCACACTGTCCGAACAGTTCTAAAATCTAACACAAAACATACCACACTGTCTGAACAGTACAAAACTTAGATATAAAAAATATATATATCTAACTGGACAGACTAGTATATATATGTCAAAGGTGTTTTAACATTAGAGGTATTTGATCATGGGAATCACAAATACTCATTGAATATAGAATATTGCACAGAAAAATAAAAGACTTTGGACAGGGTAAACAATTAATACAACACATGATTGTTAGATGTTTATAATGAACATTATTACAAAAGAACGGAAAATTTCTCGTGTTAAGTAGGTTAAAAATGTGTGACAAAACTAATAAAACGAAATCAAAATATGCCACACTGTGGGAACAGTTAAAAATGTGTGAAAAAACTAATAAAACGACAACAAAATATACGACACTGTCGGAACAGTTAAAAATGTGTGACAAAACTAATAAAACGACAACAAAATATGCCACACTGTCAGAATGGTTAAAAACGTGTGACAAAACTAATAAAACGACAACAAAATATACGACACTGTCAGAACAGTTAAAAACGTGTGACAAAACTAATAAAACGACAACAAAATATACCACACTGTCAGAACAGTTAGAAACGTGTGACAAAACTAATAAAACGACAACAAAATATACAACACTGTCGGAACATTTAAAAACGTGTGACAAAACTATTAAAACGACAACAAAATATACCACACAGTCGAAACAGTTAAAAACGTGTGACAAAACTAATAAAACGACAACAAAATATACCACACTATCGGAAGAGTTAAAAACGTGTGACAAAACTAATAAAAAGACAACAAAATACACCACACTGTCGGAACAGTTAAAAATGTGTGACAAAACTAATAAAACGACAAGAAAATATGCCACACTGTCGGAACAGTAAAAAATGTGTGACAAAACTAATAAAACGACAACAAAATATACCACACTATCGCAACAGTTAAAAATGTGTGACAAAACTAATAAAACGACTACAAAATATACCACACTGTCAGAACAGTTAAAAACGTGTGACAAAACTAATAAAACGACAACAAAATATACCACACTGTCGGAACAGTTAAAAACATGTGACAAAACTAATAAAACGACAACAAAATATACCAAACAGTTAAAAACGTGTGACAAAACTAATATAGCGACAACAAAATATACCACACTGTCGGAACGGTTAAAAACGTGTGACAAAACTAATAAAATGACAACAAATTATACGATACTATCGGAACAGTTAAAAACGTGTGACAAAACTAATAAAAGGACAACAAGATATACCACACTGTCGGAACAGTTAAAAACGTGTGACAAAACTAATAAAACGACAACAAAATATACCACACTATCGCAACAGTTAAAAATGAGTGACAAAACTAATAAAACGACAGCAAAATATACCACACGGTCAGAACAGTTAAAAACGTGTGACAAAACTAATAAAACGACAACAAAATATACCACACTGTCGGAACAGTTAAAAACGTATGACAAAACTAAAAAAACCACAGCAAAATATACCACACTGTCAGAACAGTTAGAAACGTGTGATAAAACTAATAAAATGACAACAAAATATACCACACTGTCGGAACAGTTAAAAACGTGTTACAAAACTAATTAAACGACATCAAAATATACCACACTGTCAGAACAGTTAAAAATGTGTGAGAAAACTAATAAAACGACAACAAAATATACCACACTGTCGGAACAGTTAAAAACGTGTGACAAAACTAATAAAACGACAACAAGATATACCACACTGTCGGAACAGTTAAAAACGTGTGACAAAACTAATAAAACGACAACAAAATATACCACACTATCGCAACAGTTAAAAATGAGTGACAAAACTAATAAAACGACAGCAAAATATACCACACGGTCAGAACAGTTAAAAACGTGTGACAAAACTAATAAAACGACAACAAAATATACCACACTGTCGGAACAGTTAAAAAGGTATGACAAAACTAAAAAAACCACAGCAAAATATACCACACTCTCAGAACAGTTAGAAACGTGTGATAAAACTAATAAAATGACAACAAAATATACCACACTGCCGGAACAGTTAAAAACGTGTTACAAAACTAATTAAACGACATCAAAATATACCACACCGTCGGAACAGTTAAAAACGTGACAAAACTAATAAAGCGACAACAAAATATACCACACTGTCGGAACAGCTAAAAATGTGTGACAAAACTAATAAAACGACAACAAAATATACCACACTGTCGAAACGGTTAAAAACGTGTGACAAAACTAATAAAACGACAAAAAATTATACGATACTATCGGAACAGTTAAAAAAGTGTAACAAAACTAATAAAACGACAACAAAATATACCACACTGTCGGAACAGTTAAAAAAAGGTGTGACAAAACTAATGAAACACCGTCGGAACAGTTAAAAACGTGCGGAAAAATTAATAAAACGACAACAAAATATAGCACACCGTCGGAACAGTTAAAAACGTGTGACAAAATTAATCAATCGACAACAAAGTATACCACACTGTCAGAACAGTTAAAAATGTGTGAGAAAACTAATAACACGACAACAAAATATACCACACTGTCAGAACAGTTAAAAATATGTGAGAAAACTAATAAAACGACAACAAAATATACCACACTGTCGGAACAGTAAAAAAAGGGTGTGACAAATTTAATAAAACAACAAAATATACCACATTGTCGGAACTGTTAAAAACGTGTGACAAATCTAATAAAACGACAACAAAATATACCACACTGTCAGAACAGCTATAAATTGGTGACAAAACTAATAAAACGACAAAAAATTATACGATACTATCGGAACAGTTAAAAAAGTGTAACAAAACTAATAAAACGACAACAAAATATACCACACTGTCGGAACAGTTAAAAAAAGGTGTGACAAAACTAATGAAACACCAAAATATACCACACCGTCGGAACAGTTAAAAACGTGCGGAAAAATCTAATAAAACGACAACAAAATATACCACACTGTTGGAACAGTTAAAAACGTGTGACAAAATTAATCAAACGACAACAAAGTATACCACACTGTCAGAACAGTTAAAAATGTGTGAGAAAACTAATAACACGACAACAAAATATACCACACTGTCAGAACAGTTAAAAATATGTGAGAAAACTAATAAAACGACAACAAAATATACCACACTGTCGGAACAGTAAAAAAAGGGTGTGACAAATTTAATAAAACAACAAAATATACCACATTGTCGGAATTGTTAAAAATGTGTGACAAAACTAATAAAACGACAGCAAAATATACCACACGGTCAGAACAGTTAAAAACGTGTGACAAAACTAATAAAACGACAACAAAATATACCACACTGTCAGAACAATTAAAAAATCTAAAGAATTATCGTAGAAAGACACGACATTGATACAAAACACACAATTACATGACCACTCACTTATTTGGATTAATACAGTCACTTTAATACAAACTGGAAGTGTTAAGCTAATCGAATTGTCCGAAACCAAGACAACTTAGCTTAATCGAAAGTTAACCACTGTTTTTCCAGATATTTAAAGATTTATTAATTGATGTTTAACGCCAACTTCAGCAGTATTTTAGCTATATCGTAGCGTGGATTAAGAAGGCTCTAATTGGACACTTGATATTTCTCTGGGATAGGATAAAACATTTTTCGTACTGCATGTATGTAATTCTGAAATTGCCACAAATAATGGAAGAAAATGGGGGATTCCATGGAATAAATGAGACTGCAGGTTAACAGCGGATACTACTGGATAATCCGTTGTAAAGACTGCAGATTAACAGTGGCTACTAGTGGATAATCCGTTGTAAAGACGGCAGATTAACTGCGGATACTAGTGGATAATCCGTTGTAAAGACTGCAGATGAACAGCGGTTACTAGTGGACAATCCGTTGTAAAGACTGCAGATTAACAGCAGTTACTAGTGGACAATCCGTTGTAAAGACTGCAGATTAACAGCGGATACTAGTGGATAATCCGTTATAAAGACGGCAGATTAACAGGGATACTAGTGGACAATCCGTTGTAAAGACTGCAGATTAACAGCGGATACTAGTGGGTAATCCGTTGTAAAGACTGCAGATTAACAGCGGATACTAGTGGACAATCCGTTGTAGAGACTGCAGATTAACAGCGGATACTAGTGGACAATCCGTTGTAAAATCCGTGAATGAACATAAACCATGACATCTATTAGTATTAACTCCATACTGGTTTCATAAAAACAACAAAACACAAAACTGTTTTTGCCGCCAGCCCGCCGTGCTCGATGGACGTCAGATGTATTGTAACTATACATACAACACTAATAGTACATCTGCCAGCTCGCCGTACTCGATGTACGTCAGATGTATTATAACTATGTATACAACAATAATAGTACACCCGCCAGCCCGTCGTGCTCGCTGTACGTCAGATGTATTCTAACTATGTATACAACAATAATAGTACATCTGCCAGCTCGCCGTACTCGATGTACGTCAGATGTATTATAACTATGTATACAACAATAATAGTACATCCGCCAGCCCGCCGTGCTCGATGTACGCCAGATGTATTATAACTATACATACAACAATAATAGTACATCCGCCAGCCCGCCATGCTCGCTGTACGTCAGATGTATTCTAACTATGTATACAACAATAATAGTTCATCCGCCAGCCCGCCGTGCTCGATGTACGTCAGTTGTATTATAACTATACAACAATAATAGTACATCCGACAGCCCGCCGTGCTCGATGTACGTCAGATGTATTATAACTATACATACAACAATAATATTACATCCGCCAGCCGCCGTGCTCGATGTACGTCAGATGTATTATAACTATACATACAACAATAATAGTACATCCGCCAGCCCGCCGTGCTCGATGTACGTCAGATGTATTATAACTATACATACAACAATAATAGTACATCCGACAGCCCGCAATGCTCGATGTACGTCAGATGTATTGTAACTATACATACAACAATAATAGTACATCCGCCAGCTCGCCGTGCTCGATGTACGTCAGATGTATTATAACTATACAACAATAATAGTACATCCGCCAGTCCGCCGTGCTCGATGTACGTCAGATGTATTATAACTATACATACAACAATAATAGTACATTTTGGCCATTGTATTGNCTGTCCTTCGAGTTATTCTGATTACCTTCTGGTATCTTCAAACTTACATGTACATGCATCTTAACTGCATTGACACTCCCCGTATTCGTATTGATCGATCTTCAGTTTTCTGCGAAGTGTTTTGCAATTCTTTGTTTGTACTCTTGTTTTTTTTGCATTATATTGTCTGGTATTCTTCGATTTACGTCGTCTGACACGATTTACGGTTTCTTATTACCCCTGAGGTATCTTCGTGCTTCGCTATCTAGAAACAATTTAAACGCATACATCTACATCACGCATCTAAAAACACTGGAAAAATAAGCTGAAAACTGTAGTTTATTGATCCACTGACCAAGATAAACACATACAAATGTACATCTGACCACTGAACAAGCTAAACACATAAATATAAATCTGATGTCTAGAACCTCTGAACAAGTTAAACACATAAATATATATCTGGTGTCTAGAACCAGTGAACAAATTAAAACATGATGACACATCTGGTGTCTAGAACCAATGAACACTTTAACCATATAAATGTACATAAGAGGTCTAGAACCAGTGAACTAGTTAAGCACATAAATACACATCTGGTGTCTCGCACCACTGAGCAAATTAAAACATGATAACACATCTGGTGTATATAACCACTGAACAAGCCAAACACATGACACATCTGGTATCTAGAACCACTGAACAAGTTAAACACAGAAATGTACATCTCGTGCATACGACCAAGCTAAATATATCTAGTATGTGAAACTACTGAACAAGAAAAGCAAAGAAATGTACAGCTGATGTCTAGAATGACACCACAAGCACAAAGTAAATACAGAAATGTATATCTGGTGTCTAGAACCGCTGAACAAGTTAAACAGAATAAATGTTTGTATGATGTCCAGAACCACTGAACAACTTAAACATATGATTGTTCATCTGGTGTATTTAATTAAGAATGGTATATTTGATGTTTATTAAAATAAGAGATATTACTGAAAGTGGTGTTAAACACTATGGTAAATGTTGTGTGAATTACATGAAGTGGATTTCATGATGGATTAATTATTTAAATAAATCACATTTATTTCCTTACAAATCATTCTATAAAATGTCTATGTTTTGATATTTGTCTACTGTAGCCTTGTAACATCAAACAGAAAACCAGTACTTCTTTCATTTACAACTAATAACCTATTGGTAGATCTGTCATAATCAAGTACAATTGGGTACAGCAGACCATCCTTGTCAGACAATAGTTGTCTATGACGTTCTCCGTCAGAGGAGATAACCACCACGTTGTTAGAAGTATGACCGACGACATACACGTTTCCATCATTGTCTACGGAGATACCACATGGAAGTAGTAGAACACGTTCGTCTTTAAATTTCCATTGTGTTGTACCATGTAAATCACAACATGTCACGCTATGTTTGTTCCAGTTTGTGTAGTAAAGTTTTTCTCTAGATGTAGCTACGTAATCAGGCCAGACATCTTACTGTTGATGATATCTCTTACAGATTTATCACCCAGATTAATCATCTTTAATCCTTTATCCCCCGCACAGTAATATATTGTTCTACCTCTAATCGCCATGCTAAAAATCGCAGTATCCATGGAGATAGTTGTCATGATTTCCTTTTTTTCTATGTCTATTATAGTTAGACATCTGTTTCTTCCATTTCCAGATGATACAGCAACGCTATTGTTATCCTTAATATAAACTGTATCATAAATAATGGACCCTGTTTTATCTTCACCTATCTGGAATAATTCTACTCCATCTTTATTGATAAATCTTACAATATTGTTATTGCAAGAGGAAAATACCATTATATCATCTGTCAGTAAAGAACACCCTCTCATACACCCGTCCTTGGTGTTTATCTTTTGTTTCAGATTCAGCTGTATATTTTCAACTGATATAGGTGTTAGGTCAGCTACCATCATTTGGGCTTGTTTGTCTATTTTTCTAACAAAGGTCAACTCACAAGGCTTTGATTCAACAACTACTTCTCCAAACCGGTCAATACTGGATGTTATCTTCTTCAAAGTTGTGTCTATCTTACATGAGAGTTTGGTTTGCTTTAGGCTGTCGCTGTTGACTAGAGCATGTAAAGATGTGTCTTGTGTTTCTACGTCATTCTCTATTTGCTTCATGGCCAGAAATGTTTGTAGGTCTGATGCATACTGTTTTATGTTAACTATGTTTGTCTGGTATTCACTCAGTTCTTTCTCTCTATCGTCTAAAGAAGCCATCAATTCACGTGTTTTCTAGGTTATTTGTGTTTCTGCTTTGGTCAATTCCTTCATCAGATCTTCTTGTAACTTGTCAAGATGGTTGTTGACTTTTGTCCTCAGTTCTTTTATTTTATACTCAATTATTTGTTTCTGTTCTGTAACAGCAGCTGAGTTGGTCTCCCTGTTTTTTCTAATTTTACCAACATTTTCAATCATTTCATCAATCAATGATTCGATTTCTTTGAACATATGTGACGACTTCACGCCCTGAACTACATCTTCAAGAATAGTTATATCCTGACATTTATTATGACTTTCTACAATACAAATCCTGCAGCATGGACAAGCATGTTTCTGACAGTATATTAGGACCCGTTCATCATGCTCGTTACAAAATTCTCTAATTTTCAAAACATTTGACGGCAATTTACGGTATTCGGATATTGGTATGGTTTTATGGTTTCTGGACGCTTTAGATAGACTGTGATGCTCTGCACAGTCTATGCATAGACCTTCGTCACATTCGGAACACCAAAGTTCTGATTGCTTTCAAATATGACGGATATCGCATAAACCACAGAAAGATGGAGATCTGGACATTGTGTTGATAGCCTGTAATAAATTAGTTGCATTAAAATAACAATTTAAAGTGTCTACACTCCAGTTTATTTCTATGCAAACTTGAAACTTAATTAATTAAAATGAGAACGTTAATATTTAAATGTCTGTTCTAGATAATGTTAACTTTTTATACGTTGTCGTCTGCCATCTATCAGTAGATGGTTACTTAGTTCTAGTTTACCAATTCTTCAGAATTTTTTACACAAAGATTCGTGGCACAAAACGAAATGCTGGTATTGCCTTGGCGGCTATGGTTCCGGTTAGGGTTAGGGCTATCGTGTTTAACGCCACTTTCAACAGTATTTCAGTTATATCGTGGCGAGTTTTATTGATGGAGGAAACCGGATGAAAACCACCGACCTGCCGCAAGTCACTGGCAAACTTTATCACATAATGTTTTATCGAGTACATGTTTCCTGAGCGGGATTCGAACTAACAACGTTAATGGTGTTAGGCACTGATTGCACAAGTAGTCGTAGATCCAATAAGCATATGATGACCTCCACGATGGCCTTGGCGGTACTGTGGGCGTGTCCGTATCCAAACAGGAGGCCCCAGGGGTATTATTGTTTTTTTGTATATGAGGTTTATTGTTCTTCTGATTTTGGTATACGTGGTTTACAATGTCAAAAATATTTTTTGTTAATGTGTGACGTAAAAATGCTTTTGACATTTACGGTCATAATTAAAATACTTCAAAGGACTCATAGTTGATGGTGATGGTTCACGAGATATATTAGATACTGAGTTTGGTACTGTTTGACTGCTATTTTGCCTGTTTTTTTCCAGTATTGTTGTAAATGCTGTTTTAGTGACAACGGGAACCTTTGAACCGTAATGGAAGCGAGAGGTTGGCGCCGTAAAATCTGATTCAATCCACCATTTCTTTAGAAATGCCTGTACCAAGTCAGGACCATTGCGGTTTTCCAGTTTCCCGGTTGTTGACTGATTTTGTCTGTTTATTGATTTATGAGTTTTGAATTTCCCTTTTGAAGATTGCTCTGTGTTCGGTAATTTTGTTATTACCCTTATTTGATGATTTTTTTTAATGAATCTCGTACTAAAATCATTTCCTAAAAAACAATCATTACCGATTTGAAATAAAAGAGGAGAAAAATTAGATTCTAAAAATAATAAAAATGTTAATCAAATATCAATGCAGTTTGTTTCAATTTTTTAATATTTTTTATTTACAAAATTGTCATCATGAGTTACATTTTAGCTATTTAATTTTGAAAAGGGGTCTAAAAGGGTTCATATTCTGAAATTTCGCATATTTTGAAGGTATATATCATTTTTGCTTTTTTTTATCGAGTTTTTTCAACTTCAGCTAATAATATCAACACCATTTAAATTCTGACAACATGTATCTACTTTATCATATTCATCTCTGTTCGTTCATTGACAATCAATATTCAAGATAACATTTGTCAAGGTTAAGAATATACAAAGTATCAATTGTCAATTGTATAAATTGTCGGGTTGTTATTGAATTGAAGAATGTATGACAGTGTGTCTGTCTTAATGTGACCAATGGTAAAAACGTAGATATCAAAGTTAAATATAGATTATAAATTGTCTGGTTGTTATTGACTTGAAGAATGACAGTGTGTCTTTCTTGAACTTATCAATGATAAAAACATATCAAAGTTAAATATAGATTATAAATTTGAGATAATGTTAACGTTTTGAATGGAATTTTAAAGTTCACATAAGAATAACCATCATTAAATAATTAAAAAATATCCACATTATCGGAACAATTCCAAAATCCAATCGAAAATCAGTAGAAATAGGAAACATACATGACCTGTCATTGTCCCGGCATGGTACCTCCACTCTGATAAAAAGTGACGGGGGTTGAACTAGTTTTATTACCCAAATCTTCCCTCTTAATGTTGCGGTAATGCTTGCGTTTTTCACATGTAATTAAACACCAACTCTCAAAATAACTTAGCTTATACTGATTCTGATTACCGCTTTGGTATCTTCAAACTCTCACATATAACCTAGCTTACACTGATTCTGATTACCCCTTTGGTATCTTCAAACTCTCACAAATAACCTAGCTTA
>MJUT01057722.1:492038-508607 GCA_002080005.1 Gigantidas platifrons
TTTTTATTATAATACCAACTTTATCACAGTTTGCCTATGTGTTTTCATGTGAAGTGGCGGCATTATTCAGCAGAAACCTTGCAGGATATTGCGCAATATGTGACCGATTCCTCAAGAAATAATCATAATACACAACAACTTGTTCAAGATGACGAATGTCCTGTTAAATTATATGACTGGAAAACATTCCTAAAGCAGTTTTTTAAGCCACTTTCTGCACTCGCAATAGATCATCATTTTTGTGCTGATAAAGATTCACCTGGAATTGTATTTGTCACGAGTACTGCGACCCTATGGAAAAGGAATTCAGATTACTTAAGAAACGAGTAATTATAGACGCATCTCTGCCATATGAGTTACCAAGGAAAGGTGCAACAGATAATTCCGTCACAAATACCTGATCGATTCAGCAAACTCCTATGTTCCACGGCTGTACGATAATGTGATGAACATCACAATAGACAAAACGTTGAGCCTTGAAAACTTTCGACGTCATGAGGCCACACCAATGTTTTATTTACATGTTGTTAACATTTAAATTATTGAAACTGTTTCGCAAACCCGTTGTTTTGTAATGTGATATATTAATGTTATATTTATAAAGTTTATAAAATTTACTAGTTATGAAATTGTATTGATTTAGAAATTTAGTACTGTATTTTCCTTCATGAGACACCCAATACATGAAATATGACGTGACACATATTTTGACATCATTGAAGAATGACGTCAAAGGTACGGAAGCGGACATCTAGAAGTACGAACAATGAAAATGAAAGACGCAAAAAAAAAACCCCAATGGTTAAAGCCGTGATATATCTGTTATTCAGCTATCAGACAGGGTATATAATGTGCCTCAGAGAATATATATCCTAAGCCGGGAATGTCACATTATATACCCTGTCTGATAGCTGAATAACATATAATATTTTGGGTCTAGGACACACCCGCCTCCCGACAAAAACACCCAATAATGAAAAATATAAGTTAATATGTCTTTGTTCCATATATTTTATTAGTGACTTATTTGCTCTATTTTTAAACCATGCTTTATGTTTGGAATCCAAATTGTGTAATGTATCAATTAGAATGGATGACGATATTATATGAGACTGTTCTACCCGAAGACTTAATAGTATTCCACGTGACTGTCCAGGTAACACAACACAGCTGATCATGACCGAAACAACATGTATTTGTTGGATAATGATGCATTTATTCATTTTCCTAAATTACAATATCTTAACGCAGAAAACTGTAACATGTCAAAAACAGGACAAACACCGTTTACCAATTTAGAATTATTAAAAGAGTTGAACATCAACAACAACCTACTGTCAGCATTTCAATGAAACATTTTGAAACCAGTTGCTAGCTTGCAAACTGTCTGGATATCCCACAACTTATTAACTACTTATCCTGAACAGTCATGGGCAGATCTTTCAAAAATAACACATGTTTTCACAAATGGAGGTCCCACTGAAATGCTTGGAAAAGTGTTCACTGCCATGGAAAGCTTAATCTATCTTTATCATGGAAAAGAATCGTGCGATATTAGTATTTTATATAATTTTACGCTTGATACGTTTTCAAACATTTCAATAAAAACTTTAATATTTGAATATGCCTGTCACATTTATTTTGTTGAATTAGACGCTTTTCTACCATTACAGTCTGTATCAACAGTTTCAATTTCACGTCAAAGGCAGATGCGGATGTCAAATATGCTTCCAGTATTCCACGTATTCAAAGATCACAAGATGGAAGAAATCAACCTATCAGGCGATTTTCGTTTCCACGGCGAGGTTATCATTACACCCAGGTTATTGTCTTACATTGGTGATATATGTGTCAAATCCATCATACTTTCAGAAAATGCACTAAGGCTTATCGAAGGAGACGCTATGCTTAACATGAAATATAAAACGCGTTTGGAAAACCTTGATTTGAGTTACAATAAATTTGATTTGCACGAGTTTCTCGTCGTAGCATATATAAAACTATTTAGTAATCTGAATAGCATTAACTTGTCTGGGAAGCTTGTCGTGTCAAAAGAATTCACAATGATTGGTGAAAGCTATGCAATAAATGTCCCGATTTCGTTGGAATATGCTGATATGTCATATTTTGGTGACCTACGTCATTCAATAAATAGCATGAATGTGACTGCTAACAATTTACAATTCTTTGATTTAGCAGGGACATATTTCTTTGACTGTAATTATATATGGTATGGACTACATAATGTTAAAGTACTAAATTTCTCCGAATTTAAATGCTCATCGATACACAACAGTTTTTTAAACACATTCAACAATATCGAACGTTTAGTAATGAAACATGCATCACTTGGTATTGGTTTAATTGGTTTAGACAAGCAAGAAGCCTTCTTGCGAGGCTTAAGATGATAACAATATATTGAATTGTCCAACAATAACGTTACCGAACCATTCACTAACGAAATGTTCAGTGATTAGTTTGACTCTTTTCTATCGTTGGTGATAGATAATAATTTGTTTAAACATATTCCGGTAATACTTTCAAATTTTCAGAAACTGAACCGGATGGACACCAGAAACAATAAAATACATATTTTGACAGAAGTTGAAAATATTGAAAATCTAAATAAAAAAATGCATTTGAAGAAGGTACGTTTATTTCTGGACGGAAATCCAATTCTATGTAATTGTGATTCTCTTCATTTTATTGAATGGATATTTACAACAACTGTACTCTTTGATCGTGAAGGGAATTATCCCTGTCTATATATCGATGGAAGCTATAAAACTACCCGTCAAGTCTTTGAACAAATAGAAGATATGAAAATAAAATGTGTGTCTCAATTGTGGCTTATTTTAGGTGTAACTTTCTCATTGGTTCTTATACTAGTTGTTATTTTAAGTAGCGTTGCTTATAGATATAGAATTTCCGTACAATATTGCTGTCTGGTTACTAGAGGATTATATCGCCATTACTGGTAGTTAGACGGTGATTCAAAGAAGTACCAATACGATGATTGTGTGGCCTATAGTGCTAAGGATTATACATGGGTGTATGGACCACTTCAAACTTATCTGGAAAAACATCAAGGCTTCAAACTTGGACTACATGAAAGGGACTTTGAAGCTGGAAAATATATTGCTGACAATATAATTGACGCTATCAATACGAGGAAAAAAATAATCTTTGTGATTTCAAGTTCATTTCTGGAAAGTGACTGGGGTCAGTATGAATTAGATATGGCAAGAATGCACATGTTTCAACAGAATAGAGAAATGTTAATAGTCATTATATTGGAGGATATGAGTATCAGTAGAATGCCTGCACGTCTGCAACAAATATGGGAGAGCATCACGTGCCTTGAAGCGGACGACATTGTCCGTGTATGTTAAAATCCTGATTGCAGTCATACATTTTGGAAAAGATTAAACCAAGCCATGTCTGTATGAAGATAGTTCTAATTGTGATAAATTGACATTGTTACCATGTGGTATATGCATGTTATAGTGCATTGTTTTAAATATTAGATTTTAAAACACTTTGTATACGTTATAAAACACAACATCACTTATTACTACTGAAGATAATACTGGAGATTACAAGTAAAGTACTTATTTGTAACTGTCTATTTAATTAATTTAATTATGTTGTTCACAATGTTTTCTGTTGTGCGGGCCTTTAGTAGTTTTTGACTTATCAATGAGACGGGATGGTTTATATATATATATATCATATATGTTTATATCTTCATTTGATCAGACAAAAAATCAAAACAATAGCCATTATACAAAAAGAAGTTGTAAAACTAAAATTACAACAAGAAGGAACAACACAAGTAAATATATAAACAGAAAAACACATGAGAGTATAATATGAAATTATAATGACCAATAGAGAGTACGGCTATGGTGTTTTAGCGCCACTTTCAACATTATTTCAGCTGTATCGTGGCGATCAGTTTTATTGGTTCAAGAAACCGGAGTACTCGGTGAAAACCACCGACCTGCCGAAGCACACTGACAAACTTTATCACATAATGTTGTATCGAGTACACCTCGCCTGAGTGAGGTTCGAACTCACAACGTTAGTGGTGATAGGCACTGATTGCATTGGTAGCTATAAACCCAACATCCCTCATTACTACTGAAGATATTACTGGCAAATACAAGTAAAATACTTATTTGTAATTGTCTAATTAATTAATTAATATAATTATGTTGTTCACAATATTTTCTGTCGTTCGGCCCTTTAGTAGTTTTTGACTCATCTATGAGACATGAGTGTATGTGTGTAATGCTCTGATTGAATATCATGTCTATATCATCATTCCATCCGACAGAAATTCAAAGCAATAGCCATTATACAAAAATACATCTTGGAATTTATAAAGCTGAAATAACAAAAAGAAGGAACAACACAAGTAAATCTATAAAGTAAAAAAAACAAATTCAAATGATATATAAAGTTACAATGAGCGATAGCGGTTACAGTTATCATGTTTTTACGCCATTTTCAACAATATTTCAGATATATCGTAGCGGTCAGTTTTATTGGCTGAGGAAACACAGATATTCCATGGCGGTCAAACAAGTCATGGTGGCGACCGTCAAAATTTCGAATTGATGATTTCAACTTAACCAAGATGAACCCTTGTTAGCAACAACCTTCTTTCAAGGAAAGCTTGATAGGAACCACAAGCTCTGGAATATCCTATCAACTGATAAATATATACTCTATATACAGGTGCTGCTGGTAGAATGCTACATATAAATGGAAAGTTCACTATGGGAAAATTGAAATAATCTCTTTTGTCGTAAAGTTTCGTTCTTAACCGCCCCTCACTGTTAAATGTTCTCTGCATGAAATGTAGCGAATAATTACCACAGGAACAACTGTTTTTCAAAAGCATCGGTGAAATAATTCAATTAGATAGAAATTCATTCAGTCATGGGTTGACACATTGATAAAATTGTACTTATAATGAAAGAATGCACTTTATAAATGCCATACTTAGATATCTAGTTATAAACTTGTTTTATAAAAAAAAAATTGTTTAACTATTTAGCATCATGAAAATTGTGTAATAGTGGGAATGTTGTATTACCCAATGTGACCCACATTGTAGATATTCATTTCATAAATAACTAAATTTGGGTTCGGAAATGTTTATTCCAAATGCTGTCGAACTTTAAATGGTGAAAACCTGATCACACAAATGGCTTAGGGTTTTAAATTTGTTGATTGTTGTTTTGTTTTTATTTGTTTTTGTTTTTGTTTTTTTATTTTTTTTATTGATATTTTTTTCTGTTTTTTTTTGGGTTATGATTTGTTTGTTTTTGGTGGTGTTGCATTTAATGGAAGGGGTGGGGATGGACTATATATTTCACTTGTTTGTCAACTTGTGGAATTCCCTACACATGCAAATCCCTTTCGGGCAATGCAAACTAATATATGGAATTCTTCATGTGTTGTCCTAAAAATGGAAAAGGTCTATGTCTTTAAGTTGTAGCTTATTATTAAGATATAGAACGGAATTCGGACAGCGCTGAACTGTATACACGCTTTTTCAGAAAGTAAGTGTCAGATTTTGCAGAGTTTCCCAAAGTCAGTTCTGGAGATCTTAGACTAAGATGTTTTGTAGAGTTGAGAAAAATCGACATTTAAAGGACGTGTATATAAATATGCAAATCCATGATCATGAACTATATAATTGTAGAGAAGTATCTAACCATCAGAATCAAAGCAGTTTATTCAATCGAAAAACAAAGCAAACGGATTGATATTAACAGCAAGTCCTGTTCTCAGTTGGATTTGGGAATTCCGCAGGCTTAGAGTAAACCATTCCATAAGTTTACAAACGAGCGAAATTCGTAACTCTACTGTAAAAGGAAAATCTCACAAGGAAACGTTAAATGCATGGGTTCACAGCGCAGTTAACCTTTACTTTTGTGCTGTTTGTTTACATTGTAAATATATTCAAATTTGTTACATGTTAGAGATTGTATTTCACAAAGCAAGATCAAGTGATGATATTTCAATTCAAAAGAATAAAGGGTTTACAAAGTGCTTCAATAGAGGCTTTGATTCACTCCATTCAACGACTGAAATATATTCAGTAAACTGCACTTATTTTATCATGTGATATCTTTCGCGGAACAATTTGGACTGTTTTGGCCTCAATTTAAGGCGTTGGCAATGAATATTTTTTACATCTGTAATTGAGACGAAAAAAAAAAACAAATAAAAGTACCGTTCCTTTATTCAAATCTACCGAGGTATCTAATGGTATTTTCTTTCTTATACTATTACTTCCTTGCTGTTGTGAATGTATTTATCTTATTACAGATTTTTTTGCATTTAATTGAACTTTCATTATTAAGTCACAATATTATATAATTATAGCCTTTTGATTAAATCAATAGTTATAGATTATTATAGGGTATTTTTCATATGACATGTCATATCATCCCGAGATGCCCTTGTTATCCCGAGGGCTGAAGGTCTGAGGGCTAATATGGGTCGAGGGATGATATGGCTTGTGATAGGAAAAATGCCATATCATAACATATTTATCATATACTTCAAAGCGCCTTTCTTAATATTTGTGAGAGTTGATCATTTTCAGAAACCATAGCTTGATATAGGATATGATGCAATAATGTCATATTATATCTACGTGTTTATTATATGTATAAATAGACATAATCATTATACAGTTACACTTATACAACAACACAAGATGATTTAATCTTTGGTTCATAAAGGATTGTCATCATTCGTTGCATAACGAGCATTTTCCATGTTTTCTTCGTTATCCATTTTTACAGTAGCAGACGACGGGGGTAAGCAAATATACATTAATAACGAAAACCTATCAGACCGGAAAATGTGAATTCCGGGAAAAAATTATTTTTTCAAAAAAAAACATAATAATTGTAGAAAAACTAAATACTCGATCTCATGCAAAATTTCCGGCTTCCATTTCGAAAAATCCATTTTACATCCCATGCAATACGGCACACATTATTACATTAGCACATAGTCGAGTGGTCCTCCTGCGGCTTACACAACTGGTGAGATATGATACCAAACATTGTACCAACTTTAGACCAAAATATAATTGTCAAAGCAACCTCTCGTCATATGTAGGCAAGTGCAAATATATTTTTGAACAAGATGTTGATATCTTCTATCGTCCGAAAAATATTTTGAAAGATAAGATGAGAGGATCCCTTAAAAATAGTTGTTTTAAGAAGAGTTTGAAAATACCAAATGGGTAATCAGTTTAGTACGCAGATCAATACCATTTTACCAAAAGCGCTGTTATGGCTTCAGTAAGATTTCAGCTTCTGTTATCTTCTTGTGAATAATTACTTTCTTCATGAGACACATTTGATATTTACGTTGATTTTCTAAACCAAGCATTTTATACTGGGTTATTTTATTGTCTTTCCCCCAAAGTCATACATTAGTTTAACAGATTTAAAGTTGCTTAAATAGATGGTTCGTCTTTACCTTCAGCTGTTGGTAGGAGAGCTCATGTTTTATTTACGTTATTTGTTTGTGTTTGCTTATAGTGGTGTCCAACACATATTGTGTTGCATTATGTTTTGTTTTTCTTCGTCTTGTGTACAATATGCTTCCAATGTCTCTGGATTGTCTATTTTTGATTGTCCTTTTGGTATTCTCTAGTTGGACGCTTATTTAGTTTTGAGGGGTTTGGGAAGTTGAGTGATAGCACTACATGACTTTGTATACAACAGTACGTAATATCCGGTCTTTGTAATTGTATCTTGATGCCATCTCAAGTTATCCGGTAACTATGTTGTGAGTTTTGTCTTGTGGTCTTGTTTTTGTTTTTTTTTCTTCGTCTTTTGTACCTTATGTTGCCAGTTTCTCTGGATTGTCCTTTTTTGATTGCCCCTTCGGTATTCTCTAACTTTTATTTACATATCAGACACGAACATATGCTATATTGGAATTTGTCTGCCTTTTCCTCTTACGAATACTAAACTGAGGTTTAGATACGTGGCTAGTCGTATGTCATGCGACGTGAGGGCATCTTAACCGTGTTTTACATTGTGTTTGTGCATGCTGATTTTATAGTTCAATCAGATATAAGCACATACAAAAGGTCTGCTTTGAGAGGTCTCGTGTGGGCGATCGTAATTGGATTTACACATACAAATATTCATATGAAGTTAGTACATACACACACTACTGAAAGTTTGAAGATACCAAAGAGGTAATCAGACGGGGTAAGTTGTAAGATACCAAAGGGGTAATCAGACGGGGTAAGTTCTAAGATGCCAAAGGGGTAATCAGACGGGATAAGTTGTAAGAGGACAGACAATGCAACGGCTGATAGACAAAGGATAAAACAACAAACAATAGTGTATATAATAGTGTTACGTGTGTTGTAATTTACACTCCCTAAATAATGTAATTATTAATAAAAACTAAGATTGTCTCCCCTCAGCGCCTCTGCCCCTCAGCAAAAATTGACATTAGACGACTTTGACTATCATGTTTAGACCCTTTGGTTCACTTCCTGTAAGAGACTTTTAGATAGCTTTCCAATCCTTTAATCGTACACGATGAAGATTATTTCAGACTCACGCCGTGCTCAATGGAATCCATGTCTACGTTTTCATTGCTATTACTGGGTCGATACCGATGCTTGTGGACTATTAGTCTCACAGAGTATCATTCGCCTAGGAACTGACATGGTTTATTCGATATATCTATTATTGAAATTTGCAGTTTCTATATAATGCAATCATTAATAAAACTAGGAACAGACAATGCAATGGTCAAAAGTAAAACGACACAAGGACAAGCAATGCTCTACAAAACACTACACAGAAAACTGAGCAACATGAACCTAACAAAATCCGGGTTAATTGAACTCATTATTTTACATTAACATGCACAATTACTGCAAAAAAAAAGAAAGATTACCTGCCCTTGAGCATGAAAGCGTGGAAAAAACAGAGCGAGTAAACAAGAGATGGAAATAATGTATTAGACAACTATAGGAATATTATGTAATATTCTGATGGCTATATACAAACTTTATTCAGTTGTGAATTTTTAAATTATTTCATCTGTGGATGTGAACTGACTTTTTCACAAACATATGCATATTTTTGTTGAGTCGAATAAAACTCTAAATGGCCGACAAGGTAAACAAGACAAACAATCCAAACTTGACAGTTTTGCATCCCAAACACCCAATGCTAGTAATAAAAGGGATCCACCTGAAAGTAGTCCTGACAATTCATCGCATTCAACGCAACATCTTGATAAACAAGCGAGGCTTTCTGCTTTTGGTTCACCCTTGATCAGTGAATGTATCACCTCCAATACTGTCAGTACAGACCAGGCCCTTTCAACAGCTGTTCAAAGTGAAACCATTCTGCATTTATCGGAAGTTGTCTGTGCCACTCTTAAGAATCAAGAGTGTATTGACTCTATTATTCCATTGATAAGTGAACAGGTCATGCTACTTATTGAACCCAAAATAGCTACAATAGTTGATGAATGTATGCAACCTGATCTAGAAATTATCCAGCACAACAAAGATGCATTAATTCTTCAGGAAATTCAAAACAAAAAACAAAATGATCAGATAAGTTCAATGAAAAACAAAATAAGTAACTTAGAAAAAAGGCTTAAAGAACAAGAACAGTATTCAAGAAGAAACAGCTTGAGGTTCAATAATGTCAGAGAACCAACTAATGGAAGCAATTTCGTCAAAACACCGATTGATACTCACTCATTAGTCCTTGGTATTTGTAAAAACTCAACTAGGAGTCAAGCTCAATCCAACTGACATTGGAATATCACACACAATTGGAGAAATATGTGATGGTAAGATATCTATAACTGTGCGCTTTCTTACATATCGCCACAGACACATGGGTTTTAGTAAAAAGAAAGAACTAAAATGTCATGTAGATAAGACTTTCATAAGTGAAAACTTAACCAGACACAGATATGACTTGTTGAAAAGATTGAATACTTTGCGTGTAGACAGGAAAATACATTCTTTTTGGACACACGATGGTTCTGTGCTTGTTAAGGAAACTGAACGTTCTCGTCCATTAGTTGTCAAAAGCAGACAAGATATATACAGACTGGGTGGGGAAATCCTCATTGGTGATGAAGAGGATTAGAGACAACCCGTACAACATGATCTTTATATATTTTGTCTTTTGTTGTAAATATAATATTTTGTATTAATGTTCAGATTGTAGTTCCTTTTGAATGGTGTTTGATTTGCTATGTAATCATTACCTCGTGCTTTTGTTATTGTTATTTATCACCCGAATAATTTATTCATTACGTGATTTTTTCAATCAATAACCTCTAGATAAGCTGAAATATATACCTGTAATTACAAGTTAAAACAAAAATATAGTAAGATAAGTCATGTTCTTAGTTTCCTTTTCTTTTTTAAAATTTTATTTCATATCGCCTATTTATAATAGGTTATTTTGTCAGCCACCTGCTTCTATTTTCATTTAATTCTATATATATAAAAATATTTTTTGTGCATTACACACACTGTATTAACGGTAGCTCACAAACATTTATCCGCGACATTCATTATTACATCTTGAATACCTGGGGCCGTGTTCTCGAAAGTATCCTAAAATTTGTCCTAAGATATGTCTTAGGACGATTTTTAGGATGGTCTAAGGACATCTTAGGATGTCTTAGCGATGTCCTAAGTGTCAATGCAACGATTGGAGAAATAGATATACAAAACATGTATTGTGCACAACAATTATTTCCAATGTTAAAATATAGGAAACACTTGATAAAAATACTCATAATAAAATATAAGATGTGAATAAAGTGGGTTTATTTTTTCAATATCAGCTACTGTTTAAGCTGCATCTCATGAGTCTGATTCTTGTTTTCTTTAATTTGCAGTTATCTATATACATACGTAGTTCTGAAGGTATTATAATGTATGACACTTTTTTTTATAATGAAGTACAGTCATTACCGTTATTTTTTGTGTGATTACTTTCGAGTGAGCTGATTTCAAACTTTCAATTAATTACTGATTTAAGACGTGCAAAAGATAGCTCGTGCGCCGTTTAAATTANAAATATTTTTTGTGCATTACACACACTGTATTAACGGTAGCTCACAAACATTTGTCCGCGACATTCATTATTACATCTTAAATACCTGGGGCCGTGTTCTCGAAAGTATCCTAAAATTTGTCCTAAGATATGTCTTGGGACGATCTTTAGGATGGTCTAAGGACATCTTAGGATGTCTTAGCGATGTCCTAAGTGTCAATGCAACGATTGGAGAAATAGATATACAAAACATGTATTGTGCACAACAATTATTTCCAATGTTAAAATATAGGAAACACTTGATAAAAATACTCATAATAAAATATAAGATGTGAATAAAGTGGGTTTATTTTTCAATATCAGCTGTTTAAGCTGCATCCCATGAGTCTGATTCTTGTTTTCTTTAATTTGCAGTTATCTATATACATACGTAGTTCTGAAGGTCTTATAATGTATGACACTTTTTTTTATAATGAAGTACAGTCATTACCGTTATCTTTTGTGTGATTACTTTCGAGTGAGCTGATTTCAAACTTTCAATTAATTACTGATTTAAGACGAGCAAAAGATAGCTCGTGCGCCGTTTAAATTATAATAGAAAAATCATTGTTAATTCACTTATTTAGATTTAAAAAACAGCATAAAGGTGTATACCAATCATGTTCTGCAACTTAAAGTTCGCTTTGGGTACAAAATATCAAATTATATTACAATTTCGAAGCTAGGACCATCTTAAGACACCTCTATAGATGTCCTAAAGTTAAGACAGATTTTGCGACACGGTCGAGAACACGACTTAGGACTAAGATTTGTCCTAAGATGGCCTTAGGACATGTCTTAGTCCTAAGACACTTTCGAGAACACGGCCACTGTTTAATGCTCAATTTCAGGTGTTGTTTATCAATCTTATGAATAGACTTGATTAATTTCGTCCCACAATTGAGCAGACGACGTTTTTACTGAAAGAGTAAACAAATCTTTGTCTAACGCATATATACAAAAGCGAAACATTGTTATAACACTTTGAAATATGATCAATAAAATATAACACAGCTAATGTTAATGTCTAATTGATATATATTCTTATAAAAAAATCTCTTACTTAAGACAATCGTAGGAAGCCATAATCTTGAGTTTGTACATATATCTATTTGTCAACACATGCAAGCTGCGTTTGAGGGCATGAATGAATATAAAGTTGAATGAAAAATGTCATTTATTAGGAAATGACGAAGAATAATACAATAAAGACAAACTGTCATCATTAATAAACATGACTACAGTCAGCAGAAAGCATTTAGGTCAATCATTTTTCTGTTTATATTTTATTTTCCTCTAACAATGATGATAAATGTAATGTATGAATAAATATATAGAGCGCAGGGTGATCTCTGTTCTCTTGTTAGTTGGTGATTGGCTACATTCCGATTCATGAATTTAATGCAGTCAATACAACATGCACTCGTACTTAACATTTATGTATGGTACGTGTCATTATGTATGTAGATGAAGATTTACATGCAAGCTGATTAGGAAAATAAATTGTCGACAGCCACCTTTGCGTACAGGTATATGTGCACTCGTCAATATTATTTTTTTTGACAATGAAACATGTAGAAACATTTCATGCATATACATAAGCTAAAAGAACACGGTTGTTTTTTTTAATTTATTTAAGTAGTTTTCCTATTTATGAATTAATTAGTGGATTTTGTCCACATACACCCACTTGTAAGATCACATACAAATGTATATAGATTTATCATGCATGTTCACGTGATTCTGTTTTCTGATTGACTGATTGACTCATATGTTTATAGATTCTAATTACAATATTAAAATACCAACAGTAGTAAAATCACACTTTATCAGCAGGTGGTGACAGATTTATTGTTTAAGGTAATGTGTGAAATGAGAGACACATAATAGGTTACGCCTACCACTTTAAATCGCTGGAGCAATTATGTTTGTGCAATTTATGTGTTCATTCGTTGGTAACGTGCTATGAAATCTATTTGGGCAGCTTTTTATATACTGCATTCTGATATTAATTTGTGCAGTTTTTATGTATATTGCATTATGATGATTATTTGTCCAGCTTTTATGTATAATGTATTATGATGATTATTTGTGCAGTTTTTATGTGTACTGCGTTATGATATTTATTTGTGCAGTTTTATGTATACTGTGTTATGATATTTATTTGTGCAGTTTTATGTGTACTGCGTGATGGTGTTTATTTGTGCATTTTTTTGTGTACTGCGTTATGATATTTATTTGTGCAGTTTTATGTGTACTGCGTTATGATATTTATTTGTGCAGTTTTATGTATACTGCGTTAAGTATTGTACAGTTTATGTGTACTGTTCTT
This sequence comes from Gigantidas platifrons, assembly GCA_002080005.1. NCBI lineage: Eukaryota > Metazoa > Mollusca > Bivalvia > Mytilida > Modiolidae > Gigantidas > Gigantidas platifrons. The sequence continues at coordinate 505,509 of MJUT01057722.1, forward strand.
ACTCAAGTCATAATGAATTCGCACAGATTATGCATACTGTATCAGGGTAATGTTTTTTTTTCTCAAAATTTAAGATTACATACAAGTAAATGATAACAAACTTCTAAATGTATGCTTTATTTTTAGCATATGTGAATATGGAACCTGGGCCCCCGACAAAAACGAGGCGGATTGCAGAAAAGAAAAGAAATGAACAGGCGCAAGTTGATCAATCTACAAATGTTACCACCACTGTATCAACTTCAAATAATCAAAATGTTCAAGACATGTTAGTGGCAGCAGTTCCGCTAATTACACAAAAGGTGATATCAGTTTTAGAACAAAAGGGTGTAATTAATTCTACAAATTCAACACCACAATGTACAATGGGTACAGAGGCTCAGATCAACAATCAGCCCACAGATATATTCACATCTAATGTTCCTGATAACTCTACCGATTTATTGACCAATTCTGGTACAAATGTTGCTTCAGCTCCACAGCAGTTCGTATTGACAGGATCACAGGATATACCATTGGTTGATTTATTGCCAACAATCAGTAACAACACATGTGCTACAAGGTCTCCAATACACTGATCAATGAAGCAAGTAATTGTTCAACAACTGCAGTTTATCCACAGAACACTTTAAGCAGTCCACTCACTCTTCATCTTGAACCAAAAGTCAAATCTCAGATATGGTCAAACACTTATATAAATTTTGATATTTTACTCCCAAAGATAGAACTTAAAACACCAAGGTATAAATGTTATGATGGTGAAAAAGAGGGTACAGGTATCCCATGTTTTGCTAAAGAGCAATTTGTAACAACACAAATTAGAAATATGTGGCAGTGGTTGGAAGCTTTTCATATTTTTGTTAATTTCTATTGTGAAAAATACCCATCTGAATGTATTGATTTAATGAAATATTGTAATATTGTTAGAACAGTTGCTAAAAATGCAACAGATGATGTAGCTTTGTTATATGACCAGTCGTTTCGCAAATTAAGACAAGGGGATGCTATTAATGTCAAATGGAACCACATTAATTCAGTGTTTTATCTTGATACCTTATCTTTGGGATTAACCAATGAAATTAAAACTGCTGAACAGCACATTTTTCTTGCCAAATCAAAGCCTAACATAAAATTTGAAAAAAAAAGATTCATCTGTTATGACTTCAACAATGTAGGCAAGTGTTCAAGAAATAAATGCAGATATGGTCATTACTGCCAACACTGTGGGAGGCCCATGCACGCAAAATTTGTCGATAATGGCTGGCAAAACCCAAGATTTCAAAACAGATGGAAGAGAAAGCCTGCAATCCCTCAACAAACCTCGGAAAACACTTGCAAATGTTACCAAAAAATAATGTGGATGTTGTGACTCCAGTTAAAGTTGTAGAATTAAGAAAATGGTTGAAAGGGTATGATCAAGACAACAGTATTTCCTTGGTAGAGGGTTTTACAAAAGGTTTCCAAATTCCATATGTCGCCGAATTTTCTTCAGAAATGTCTGTATGTCGTCCAAATGAAATTACCAAGAATTCTGACATTCTCACCGAATACATTGAAAATGAACTTCAGGCTGGCAGAATTGCCGGTTCTTTTCACAACCACCTCCCTTTTCAAAATTTTAGATGTTTCCCTATATTTCCAGTTCCAAAACATAGAGGAGATGGTTTTCGCATAATCCATAATGTATCCTAGCTATCCTGAAGGTGTCTCAATCAATGATGGTATTCCAGAAGAGTTTAAGCATGTTCAGTATCAAAGTATTGACCATGCTATTGAAATAACTAGAAAATACAAAAAAGGGTATTTTTATGCTAAATGCAACATTCAGCATACATATACAATTGTATCTATTCATCAATTTTCTCAATATATGTTAGGTTTTTATTTTAATGGCCGATATTATTACGACAAAACTTTGCCTATGGGTTTGAGGTACTCCTGTAACCTTTTCGAAAAATTTAGTTCTGCTTTACACTGGATTGCAGTTCATAAATTGGGCATAAATGATTGTATCCATATTCTTGATGACTTTTTGTTTGTTGCCTCTGCTCCTATGGATATTTGTATGTCAAATTTGTCAACTTTTTTAATTTTTTTCAAGACATTAGGTATTCCAATGAAAGATGAAACAACGTGTTTTCCAACCACACGCATATTCTAAGCGGCATCACGTGGTAAGTGACGAGAATGATCCAACCTTCACTTCTCGAGCTGATTTCGATGAGGACAGATCGTTTATCTGTCCTCTTTCTATTTCGTGATTCACGTGCACAGGGTTAGACGTACTATATCTGGTATTTCGGCTAAGCTTTTAATGATATATATTTTTTTTTTTATTTTATGTTATATTTAAACCGAGGAGGGTTCATGTTTTAATTTTTCTTTTACCCGAGGAGGATTTACCTTTTTAAAAGTTTTGTTTTTATCCGAGGAGGGATTATTTTTTATGGAAGCTTTTGCGGATATAACCCGAGGAGGGCTATCTTATGGAAGTTATTGTTGTTATAACCCGAGGAGGGTTATTTTTTTAATACTTTGGGTTGTAATAATATTGTTTCTGTAGTTAACCCGAGAATTGTTATTTTTTCGAAGCTTTCAGGATTTGTTTGTTATATCCTTTTCAAGGAGTATATTTTTAATATTTATTTGTATTTTTCTTTGTTGTTCCCTTTAGCGATTTTTTCGAAGCCTGATATATATTTGTTGCACTTAGGAATGTTTTTCTGCAGTAGAAGTTTGCATTGCGGTTCGTTAATTTTCTCATCTTTTGTTGTTAGATTTTGTAGTATATTCATAATTGTCTTTTTTGCCTTATTATTGTTGATATTTTCCCTTTAAATTTCCCTGACCGTGCAGTTCATGTGGCGGGAAGTGTGTGGTTTTCAATTTGGAAAATCGTCGAATTTTCTTTACTGTTACCCTTGGATGAAATTCTGCTTTTTTATATTACAAACAAGGCAAGTTCCTTTTAGTATGAATATTTTACAGGTTACATAATTAACTTTTTAGTGTAAGCTACGGATTTTTATTTAAAGAATAGTTCGTTGAAGTTATGAGCACTTAACTTGCCAAACACTTGATAATGCATATACTTTAATG
>MJUT01057724.1:22122-40596 GCA_002080005.1 Gigantidas platifrons
ACATAATGACAAATCAGAAATGGCTGCAGCTGTATGCATTATTATTATTCTTGGTGCAATAAAGAGGAGACGAAATAATCGACGTCCTGTACGTAGATCCTGTTGGGTTCGGTCGTGGATTAGAAGACGTCCACAGTTTGTGGCATTTCATGCTGTGTTGAAGGAATTGTCAACAGAAGATCCACCAAGTTTTAGACACTTTCCGAATGGACGAAACAACTTTTGAAGAACTATTGACACTTGTTTCCCCTCTAATCAAAAGACAAGATACTGTGATGAGAGAAGCTATTTCACCAGCTGAAAGGCTTGCACTTATACCTAGATTTCTTGCTACAGGTATATAAGAGAAAAAAAAACACTATAAATAAAAAAAATAATTGAAGTGTAAAATTCATTTTTAATTTCAAATTCAATTTCTCGATATGTTCATATTTACAAGATTTCAGTAGCAAATAATTTTGTCCCATGCAAATATCCATGACAAGATATGCTTTAGCTGAAAGTCCGACCTATTTATACCTGTAGTCACCTTGTGTTGTAGGGGAGACCTATCAGTCACTAGCATACCAGTACAGGGTTGAAAAAAACCCTAACCATTTCTTCAATCATTCCTGAAACATGTTATGCAATTTACAGAGTCTTAAAAGATCAGTATCTAAAGGTGTGTATTGTTTGTGTCATAATTTCCAGTCATCTGTGATTGTGAATCATGTGAACTGTCAGAGTTATAAAGGGTGCTACCATATGATTGTATCCATTGGGTTTGTTGTTGCTGGTTAATGAACATTTGTTCCGATGGCTGTTGATGACTGTGGAACAACTGGCCAGAATGTTGATTTTGTTTATAAAACCATGGGAGCAGTAATAAATGTAAAATGATATGCTCAAGTCAATGATTATCAGTTCAATAATACATTTTCTTTGACATAGAGTCATTATTGAAATGCAAAGAATATACTCTGAAGTCAATGATACAACTTCTTTTCACATCATTCAGTCCATTTATTTTCAATCGCATATATATTTAGTTTTTATTAATCTGCATACTTATCAATACACTATCTACATATTACTATTAACATATTACAGAATTTCAAACACAGATACAATAAATGAATTGTGCACAAAATTAATTAGGTAAAGTTGTTTTTGACACTAAAACACATGTCTCCGTCACATTCTTCATCCTTTTCTTCATCTTCCAGACTTTAAGGATATCAGTTGTATCTGTAAAACAAAACAATAGTACAGTTATTAATATTTAAATAACATGGTTTTGTTAACATGTATATTAAACTGGAAGCAGTAAATTTGTGTTAAAGCTGTTGCATTGTTAAATTAGACATTTCAAACAATACGTTTATTGAAATACATAATGACAAATCAGAAATGGCTGCAGCTGTATGCATTATTATTATTCTTGGTGCAATAAAGAGGAGACGAAATAATCGACGTCCTGTACGTAGATCCTGTTGGGTTCGGTCGTGGATTAGAAGACGTCCACAGTTTGTGGCATTTCATGCTGTTTTGAAGGAATTGTCAACAGAAGATCCACCAAGTTTTAGACACTTTCCGAATGGACGAAACAACTTTTGAAGAACTATTGACACTTGTTTCCCCTCTAATCAAAAGACAAGATACTGTGATGAGAGAAGCTATTTCACCAGCTGAAAGGCTTGCACTTATACCTAGATTTCTTGCTACAGGTATATAAGAGAAAAAAAACACTATAAATAAAAAAAATAATTGAAGTGTAAAATTCATTTTTAATTTCAAATTCAATTTCTCNATATGTTCATATTTACAAGATTTCAGTAGCAAATAATTTTGTCCCATGCAAATATCCATGACAAGATATGCTGTAGCTGAAAGTCCGACCTATTTATACCTGTAGTCACCTTGTGTTGTAGGGGAGACCTATCAGTCACTAGCATACCAGTACAGGATTAATAAAAAACCCTAACCATTTCCTCAATCATTCCTGAAACATGTGATGCAATTTACAGAGTCTTAAAAGATCAGTGTCTATAAAAGGTGTGTATTGTTTGTGTCATGATTTCCAGTCATCTGTGATTGTGAATCATGTAAACTGAGTTATATGGGGTGGTGCTACCATATGATTTTCTCCATTGGGTTTGTTGTTGCTGGTTATGGAACATTTGTTCCGATGGCTCTTGATGACTGAAACAACTGGCTAGGATGTTGAATTTGTTTATAAAACATGGGAGCAGACATGGGTTGGCATGGTTGACTGAACTGGGCTTCAAACAGAATGTTTTGAAATTTCATTTTCACCATAGCTTTGAGTGATATCTATATTACATATTTATTAATATTCCTTGATGATAAATATATCGAATCAGAAAATATTTATAAAAAAGGTAGTTACAAGGACTTTCTATCAGGTATAAATACACATTGCCCTACTGAAGGTCAGGCCACTTGCACTGATTATTTTCCCAAACACCTTGCTGATAATTTGTAATGGCACTCATTACAGATAATTACACTTAATTTTGATTTGTAGTGACAACGATTCACTATTTAACGTCTCTTGATAGCTGTAGGACATAAATAACACCAATACACATGTATTTTCACGGTTGTTTAGTGCAAGGTAATGATAAGGTGTTAATTACCACTCATATTTATAGATAATTCGCCTATTTCCCACTGAAGCCTTATGTATCCACGTGATAGCTTCACCTCCTCAAGATGTCCGACTTTTGTTAAGGTAAGTGACGTCACCGCGGAAAAGAGAATACTAGTAATTGATCACCAATATGAAAATAAATAAATATAAATACAATATTGAAATGCAAAATTATAGTTAATTAAACATATTTTCCATCAGTTCCTCTAGTTCTATTGTAGCTGACCAGACATCTTGCTGGTGATCCTAAAGCTTTGGCTTCACGGACCTTATGTTCCCACTACTCCTTTTGTATAAACACAGTGTTTTCCTCTTGAGTATCAATTAGTCCAGCTAGTAATCTTCAGTCATGAAGATATTATTTTCCACATATACATGTATGATACAAGGACCTGTCTTACCCGTCACTTTATGTACACGCCTTAGATGTTTAAGTACCCGTGTAACAGTAATACATGTACTATAATAATCACAGGGAAAATTTATTCAGGTAATCAAATTAACTATATAACATGAAATACTCCACTGAATATTTCTGAACATATGAAGAGTAAACAAATGAAAATGTTATCATAGTTTCAACGATCTTTAATGCATCCATTTGCATATCCTCTTAAGTTTGCAGTACCGACAAATAGCATGCATAGCAGGACATGCTTGCCTATTTAAACAAAACCGCTCTTAAAATCATTTAAAATAACTACATGAAATATTGAAAGTATGATAGGATTTCATTTTCATTTAGATACCCACAATTTGTTTTTATGGTTTGCATCACATGTGACTTGTAAGGACAATTTTCAATGTTTAAATCGAGGTTACATTGATCAAGTAACTCCTCCCCTACATAAAAGATATCCAAATCATAAAAACATGTCGTTTGTACAAAAATAGCATAACAATAATCTACAAATTGTTTCAATAGCAAAGTTGTAAAAGTGACCAAACAATCTCTTGTGACTTCTGGTGATTGACAAATTATATTACTTTGATAAATTACAAAATGTATATCCATTCATAATTAGACAGCGAACGCATTTTAATAATAATAAAGTCTATATGTAATAAATGTGAAATGATATGCTCAAGTCAATGATTATCAGTTCAATAATACATTTTCTTTGACATACAGTCATTATTGAAATGCATAGAATATACTCTGAAGTCAATAATACAACTTCTTTTCACATCATTCAGTCCATTTAATTCGAATCTCTGCTATCACTTGATATGTTCACGATCCGTCTTTTTTCTGTTTCTGCAGGACATTATTGCTTATTTAAACAGTGGCAGTAGTGAGCATAGTATTGATTTGGGGTTTTGACCTGTGTGGGCACCTGTAAATTCTTTTGTCGCCGTCTTACTTTGGAGATAGGATTCATTATTGTCAGCGCCAACGGTGTCCCTATAATTGCTTGGACATTTTTTCAGGACATTTGGGTCTCCACCAAAAGTGTTTAAGTCTTTATTTGATATATTTGCCACGTAGATCTTTGGGTTAGCTGTAAAATAAGAAACGAAAGTTTCTTGAAACCTTTAATATGGCAACACCGAAGTCATTCAACAATATAGCACAAATATACTATATACAATCGATGATTAAAATGAAATAAAAATGTTGCAGATCCCCCTTTATATATATATATATATCAATAGTTCCACCTATCTGTTCCTGCTGATCCCCCTTTATATATATCAATAGTTCCACCTACCTGTTCCTGATGTTCATTGTGTTCTCTAAATAGAGGTGGTTGCATCAAAACATGTTTCAACTGTTCCCTGGTTACAAGTCCTCGGAAGAGGTCATTACGTTTAAACATGTCCTCTTTTTTCTCAAAAGAGGTCATTCCATTAGAACATGTCCTCTGGTCAGAGGTGGTTGCATCACAGCAAGCTGAATCGTTCTCTTGATTGAAGCAATTATCATATCTTGTTGTGACCTTTCGATGCAGATAATTTGTGTGCTATTACAACCCAGGATATACAATTTCTATCAGCTTTTCTTGTTTTTCGGTGCACTTTTGATGCGGCTTAATGTTATTGTGGGTATTAATATTGTCAACCATTACCGTTTTATTTACATTACATTTAATTTGTCATGAAATGAAAATACAAAAAAGACAAAAGATGTTATCAACATATATATTTTATTTTTATTAATCTGCATACTTATCAATACACTATCTACATATTACTATTAACATATTACAGAATTTCAAACACAGATACAATAAATGAATTGTGCACAAAATTAATTAAAGTTGTTTTTGACACTAAAACACATGTCTCCATCACATTCTTCATCCTTTTTTCTTCTTCCAGACTTTAAGGATATCAGTTATATCCGTAAAACAAAACAATAGTAATGTTATTAATATTTAAATAACATGGTTTTGTTAACATGTATATTAAACTGGAAGCAGTAAATTTGTGTTAAAGCTGTTGCATTGTTGAATTAGACATTTGAAACAATAAGTTTATTGAAAGACAATGACAAATCAGAAATATAATTATTTAGAGGGGTTATAGTAACCAGTTTAACACGGTATCAGGTTAAATCAGCTCCTGGTCATTTAGGCACGTATCTAAATAGTCAAATCGGCACATAGTTATGTCTGCACCTAACGTTTGATTTTTAAACTGGAAGCAGTAAATTTGTGTTAAAGCTGTGGCATTGTTGAATTAGACATTTGAAACAATAAGTTTATTGAAAGACAATGACAAATCAGAAATCTAATTCTTTAGAGGGGTTATAGTAACCAGTTTAACACGGTATCAGGTTAAATCAGCTCAGGTCATTTAGGCACGTATCTAAATAGTCAAATCGGCACATAGTTATGTCTGCACCTAACGTTTGATTTTTTCGCCACACAAGCCGTTATCATTTTGAGAAATTTCAGAAAAATAGAATCTTAAATTTGACCGCTGCATACAATGTACAAACCAGGTCTACTCTTGTTATATGTTATTGTTCACTTTTATAATTATGATGATGAAGTAAAATGTATTAACTCTGAATATTATTTCTAATACTCACCTTGCGCTTAATTTAAAGCTATGTGCATATTATGAGTATTTTTTGCAGTCAAATTAAGACATCAAGTTAAATTAAACACTTAAATATCAATGACAATTAAATGAAGACTTTCAGGTGCACAAATAAAAACACCATTAATTATACTTAGGTGACCAAGTGATATTTATATACAGGACGAAGTGACTTGGATTTGTTTAACACATTTTTGTGTCTGTCCCAAGCCAGGTCTGTTTGTATTTTTGTTTTTGTATTCAATAATTTGAGGTGAGAGGTAGTTTTTTTATTTTGTTGCACTTCCCGCATGAGAATGAAGCCAACATAAAAAAATAACTATTCTGAGAAAACGGTAAATATATACAAAGTGATATACAAAAATAAAAATGAATTGGCGATTACTGTACTTTTAACGACTAATCAATAATACATATTTAATGAAGGAAAATACACTACAAAAGGTTTACATTTAGCAAATTCTCCTTTTTTAAATCTAAAAAAAAATACAATTGAAAACCAAAAACAAAGAGATGTGTTTCGAACTTAGCTATTTGTGGATTGATGATAGCTATTGCGCCAGATTACCTTATTATCAAAGAAAAAAGTATATATTTTTGTCACTCTTATAACGTAAGACTTGCACAATATTATTTAATATTCCAGATTGTAAAAAAAGAAACCTAACAAAAAAAATTCTCAAAAATATATTTCAACATTGTGGAGAAAAACCTTTCAGCTTGATCCATGTACATCCATCAATCGAAGGAGGGAAAATATTTATAGTATGCTTGTTAATTGTGGTCTTACAGTGGTGTCCAAGACCCAATAGACCTAATTTGAACCCAAAACTTTATCTTCTTTCTATAGTGAATCAAAAGGATGTGGCGACACAAATTTTGAAGGCTAAAATCGCATGAAAATAATCTAATTTGACGACATCAGCATTGGTACAGGCGATTCTTTTTTTTTCTTCACACTTCAGATTTAGAATTCAACAAAGCAAACACCAACGGCAGATAATAACCATTCTTGTAACAATGGACGATATATGATTGTGTAAAAAAAAATTGGGTTGCACTTTAAGTTTCCATTGATAAATATTTCATCGTCTCCCGTACATAACACCTGCATATTTGATGTACATGAATATATTATAATGTTTGACTCAGTAGTTTAACAAGCACATGCCGAATGCACGTCTTTCTTACACTTATGTACCTACTCCTTTTATCATTCCAAATTTTGACCTTTCTAGATTTTTATTTGCAAATTCTGATTTGCTTAACAAATCTTTGTTGATTATGCTTATTGATGCTCCAGTATCTAATAAAGCATGTGTTTTTCTTTTCCCTACATTTACATCAATGGTATTTTGTTGCAGAGGTGTTGTAAAGCCAACATCTGCACACTCATTTTCTCTATGCCTATCCTTAGTGAAATGCAAAGGATAGGCGTGTGTCCCTAACGACGAAAGGGGCGGGACTGGCTGGCTTGACCATTATACCAACAGGCATCATATATGAGCCCTAACCTTTTACACTGATTACATATCTTAAACCTAGTAAAACAAGTTGAAGGTGATCCACAACACTTACCACATCTATGATACTCTTCATTCTTTGACATCTGGTTGTTGGTCTGGAACCTAGGGTTTGGTTGAGGGCGGGTCATCACTTTGTTATTTCCTCTATATGTAGGACGGGGTCTTTGGTATTGTTCTGGCTGTTGTATCGAAGCCAACATTTTCCTGTCGCATAATATTGAATTTTTCATCAAAATGTTGGGTTAACGCATTGATTGTTACCTGAACGTCTTCTGTGTTGTCGAGACGCAGTGTAGTTTCAGCTTTCACTGCACGAAGTCGTAGGTACTCCACAGATACATGATCTTGTGTCATCACTATCTTTGCCAGTGCCGGCCGCAGACCTTTCATGGCTTTTGTCATTAATGACAAGTTTGCTAAATTGCTGTCCGCACATAGCTTTAAAACCCTATGGATGTAGTCTTCCACAGTTTCTGTGGTTGACTGCTTAAATTCTAAGAGTGCGATGTTGAGTGCTGACGGCTTAAATCTTTTATGCAGAAGATGTGTCAAATTTTCTATAGAAGTTATTGGCTCTTCTAAACAGAAAAAACACTGTTCAGCAATTCCTTCCAAATAGTATGGGAAGGAGTTAACTATATGTTCAGCGCATTGCAGAATGTTCTGATAGAGCTGGTACTGATGGTTGTTTTTAAACGATCGAACGTAAGTGAGATATCGTTTAATGCTAGCACTCATACAAACAGGAAGACACTGCTTTACATAACATGTATCGCAACCTTCCGCCCGGACAAAAATATAGTCCATATATAGAGTCAATTGTAAGACGACGAGTAACTTATTATATGCACGTTTGCTCATCTATCAGTATTTCTTTGTTGCAACGTGGATTTTGCGGATGGATATTTCAATATCTAGAAATTCTTTGATTTTCGAAAATTGACATTTGAACAACAACAAAAAGTGTGGATATTTTACCAAGTCTACAAAAATTGTACCTTTCTACTTTTGTCCTGTTCCGAAATGTGTGTTTTCTGTTTTTAAGTTTAGAATAAATTTTAAGACATAGTTTATTTATATCCTACGCTGCTGGGGGTTACAATTCAACTGGTTTGTCAGTGTCGTTAGTTCTCGGCCATCGTAGTTTTGTTCTTGGGAACCAGTGCTTTAGACAACACGTGTTCTAATGTTTGACGTACTATCTAATGAAAAGTCTAGAAAATCCCGAAGAGGTTTTGACCTGTTAACCTTCACTCACTGCTGACGTATTTATGTCAACAATACATGCTTTTAAAGTATGTTCCACCTAAAAATAAACATGAAATGAAAGTATCGAACCAACAAACAAACTTGGACACAAATAATGAAAAAAAAACCTGTATAGTACTCCAGTAGGTGTCCGTAAATTGATGAGGGAATTCCGGGAATTGAATGTTGATGTTGGCTTCGAAACAAAAAAGATGAAAATGGAAAGGACACGGATGTTGTCTTCGGAAGGCTATATATATCATTGGATAAAAGTTCATTGTCAAATCTATTAATAAGTGTTGTAAATTTTTTCAAGAGTCACATTCCCCTTCCGCGAAAAAGACCCCATATAGAAAAATATTTCCCTTTTCCAAGGTATAAAATTAAACCCACAAATGGTTCTGAATACACTATATATTTCACTTTGACTGTCACACCATTGATTTGCCTGCCTCTTCAAAACAGATGTAGTGTCGTAAACAGTTGATGGGAAATAAAATAATAATGTAATAGAATGTAAAACTGGGTTGTTGCATGTTATAGTAGTAGCTCCTACACCAACTGTTACTTCCATTTTTGGCATTATTCAATAATTATATTAGTAGTCCCCCCCCCCTCAATGCTTTATCAGATAACACTGAAATATGCTTGTAACTTTTAAAACTACAAGCAATGGTTTGCTTGTGGTTAAAAAAGTTAATTCCATTAGATTATTTGGTAAAGGAACATCTACATTACTTTGTATGTTTTATTTTGTGGGAATGAGTTTTGTAAAGGAGTTGTAAACGATAATTCAGACGAGGTAGGTTTCCTGTTAATAGCAGACTTACCAAGGTCTTTCACTCTTGGCCATGCTGACAAAATTTTCACTATTATATATATGCAAATGTATATACAAGAAAATGTAACATATTCTGGAACATTGGATAAAAAGCTGTTTTATGTGAATAACATATTGATGTCTCTGGAGTTTGCTCTCAATTTACTATTTCAAAGTTTGACATCTTTTTCTAGAAGTATACTGATATTTTGCGATTGTGCATAGCATACAAAAAATCTACATGCAAGCAGTTCGATCGTTTAACATCACCTTTGGTGCTTTCATTTGGACTAACAACAGAAACGACTAGTAGTTTAGCTACTCATGTTAAATATATATCGAATTCATTGGTGTACTGTCCGTAAACCATCTTTTGCCTTTACAGTAATGACTGCTTCAATTTGACGAATGTCATGATTGTCACTTGGAGGTACTAATAAAGAAGCTATATTGATGTACTTGCCTTCGATTATGGTCGGCCGTTGTGTTGGCGTTGCCAAGTGGAGATGGGAAAACATCCCAGCTATAACTTTGCTGCTAGCCATATTTCCTGAATCAGTAGGTAGTGCCAATGGAACAGAAGCTGTTACGGGACCAACGCTAATCCCAAACTTGTATTAACAAATGGAATTCTTTCTAGTATGTCACTATGTCTTTTCACCGTCTCACCTATATATTTTACTGTTGATAGGATTTCGCGAATGTCATTAAGAATATATCCATTATTATCTGTAGTAGAAATTAAATGAGAGGAATCAATTGAAACACCCACTTTATTAGAGTTATCCGAACTTTTAGAGTTTTCCGAAATGAGTGACTCCATTTGAGATTTTGTAAACGTGGCTAGTACGTTAATTCCCATAGAAATTAGTTTTTGTTGTAAATCCTTCTTGGTAATTTTTCTTTGAGACACATTGTTAGTAATTTCTAAGGAATCACTTTTTCATTTTCTATGCGACATTATAATTTCAATAACGTTCATTCTCTATGAGTACAAAACGAATAATGCTCTGCATGCAATCGTATAGCCCAGACAGCTGTCTGCCCTCGGAAGGCAAAATGTCATCAAATAGCAACTTTAACCTTATCAAAACACCGATGTAGAGAATAACTGACATCTCTTTATAAATATGAAGTGCTAACAGTATATTGATGACAGTGTGAGAATACCTCCCATAAACTACAATTAAATCTTAATTCGCAAAAAATAAATACAAGTATAATGTGCTGTGCTGTGTAAACTTAATTACTAGTCTTTGATTCAGGACACAAGACCCGGATGTTGGCATAGTAGTTGAGGACACCTAATAAAGTCAGTACTGTATAATTGTGAGCACTTATTAAAGATGAATTCTTGCAATGGTGTGTGTTATTTACCAGATTAACGATTGATATTAAAGACACGTGTCATGGGTCAGTTTGTCTACTCAACAGGTGTTAATTAAACAAAATGATTTAAGCTTATTTTCACAAGTGGATTTCTGAATTAAATTGTAGAAAATTGATTTTATTACAATTGCCATTCGTTATCTCCCAGCTATTTGCGAGAACACAAATCATTTTTGCCGATAAATTGGTATATAACTGACCGACTGACTGGCAAAATCTCTCACCGTTTGCTGACAGTTACACGTGTTTGACTACTCTTTCATGATTCATTTCTGATTTTTGACGTTTCTTGATTTCGGTTTTGTTCTTTTACCTTAATATTGTATGCTTCTATGCTATTTTCGAGCTCATTAATATTTGACCTACACTCGGTAACGGTTTTCTCTGTCGTTACTATTCGATTATTGAAAGAGGTTATCGATCAAAGTAAAAATAGTTGTTCCAGATGAAACCAAGTAAATAATAATCAGGATGAATTGGTATGATCCGAAAAGCATCTTCAATATCACATTTGCTGAATTTACAACGACGGCCAAATTGTTTAAACAGTTGTATTACTGTACATTGTATCTATTTCATCATATTTAACAGTAGAATTTTGTGGAATTAGAGAGTTTACTGAATTCCCTTTAGAATAAGACAAATCATGTATTAATCTTAATTTACCAGGAACATTTTTAGGGACAAGACCTAATGGAGAACAAACTAGATTCTTAAGAGGGGGTGTTTTGAATGGACCATCAATTCTATTCAACAGTGATTCTTAGCTAGTTTCTCATAAACTTAAGGGTTTTCGATAGCAGATTTGTGATTTTTGGATTGGATATACCATGTGACTTATCACCCTCCATACCCATTTGAATCCAAATGTAAAACCATCAATAATAGTTTGAAAAAGATATTTTTGTAAACTTGTAATTCCCTTGATAATACTTCAGGTTTTACTGGGCTTGGTATTTTGTTTTGTATTGAGTTGATTGATTTGTTGGAGCGTAGCCTGTTTGCTACATTTGGCTTGAGCGTGTGGTCCTTTACACACTTTGCATACATGTTAATAGGGACAGTTTTTTTGTACAGCATTGGTATGTGTTGTAGATGTTGCATGTGTTATTGTGTCATGAAAGGGCGGAACCCGTCTATTGTTTGGTTTAATAGCAGTACCATTAATGGTTTTGGTGGTTGTAGAAAGGTGTGGTTGGCGGTGAATTTTGAAGATTTTATGAACATGCCTTTCCATATAATTCGTCAATGTCTTGTTGCCATGGTTGTGAGTTTTCCTTGCGTAATAAACGGAAAGTTTCATCATAATATCTGAATGATTCATTACCTTTCATTTCGTAAATGTTTTTGATTGTTGACATGTATTTTAAGATATGTGCTGCATCTTCAGGAAATATTTGAATATATATTGCCATACAGATTCGAAAGTTCTCATTCCATTCATAAAAAGACAGAATATATTTTGGTTTTGGAATATTTTGTTGGTTTTTAAGTGTGACTGTATTTGGAGCAAATGTGACAGACCATAAGTCATTAGCAACATTTTTTGCTAATAAGACAGACACATCAATGTATTCGTTTGCCCAATTATTTTCCTTATTGCGTTTGGGTATGTGAACCCCTAATGGTATACCTGAAGTTAATTATGTAACTTGTCTTTGACTAGCATTATAGTTGGTGTGTACATTTGCTGATGGTTCATTAGACAATATGCTATCAATTAAATTATGGAAATTGACATTAGAATCAGTAGAGCTATTGTTTCCAGGTAACACAGATGTTTTTTGCATATGAATAGTTCTACTTGCTTCACTTGTAGCACTTGTTTGACTGTTCTCATTTACATATGGTACAGATAATAATGGTAGTAACAAGTTAATATCCCTGTTTTCTTGAGAGTTTTCTGTTGTAGCACTAGGAACAGAATGAACAGGGGTTGTCACCCTTGTTGAGGTTGGTCCTGCTTGTATTTTTACAATTTCTCTTGCCATACGGGCATAATCGATTTTTAATAGAATTGATGTTTGATTATCATTATTATTGTTTTTAGATGACACAGTTAGATTATCACGAATCTGATTGGTGTTTGGACTAACTCTGTCTGGTTCAGTCACAGAGTTAATTTCCGTCAATTGTTCATAATCATTACTACTTTCAATTTCCCTTGTAGTTGATGTAGTTTTCCGTTTTCCCTTGGCGGACCCATCTTTTGTAATTACTGCTTACTCATATAATAACTGTTACCATATATAATGTTTGTCATATAATGCATATAAGTGTGCATTGTAAGAGATTACAAGTACATAGTCCGATATTTTAATGGTATTGATTTAACATAAAAATGTTATCCTTATTTTCAATGGGAAGTTTTTGACGAATAAGCACATTAGTATCCACTACTTTTGGATTATATTCATCACCCACTTTATTTGGATGTCTCCACAACAATTCACCAACAATAACAATAGGAATTCCTTTACCATGATGTAAATAATTGGCAAAAGATACAATGTCGGTCGCTAATTTCTCTGAGGATATTCCTGGTTTAGATATGTCATTGCCTCTAATTTGTAAATAAATAATAGTTGGTGTGAACTGTCCAAAATCATACAAGTCATATCTTTCATATATTAATCTGAAGACTGTAAGTCCAACATGAGCGCTATACCGAATGTCAAATACATTTTCATAAAGTCGTAAATTATAATAACGGGTTATCTCATAAAATCATTTAGTAGGCGTATAAAGCTATGTCCGAGGATTACAGCCGAACACACATTGTTATTCATGTTTACCACGGATGTGCAAAAGGTCTATTACGCATGTGTAAACTATATATAGATTCTCTAACTACCTCATTATAATTATGTAATAGACCCCATGTTTTGTTTATATGTAAGCTGACAACTTTAACAGAAAATATCATTAATACTCACAAATCGCAGTTTGTCTTTCGTCCAAAATAGCGTGAATAAACGCAAATAATACTATTGAAATAAACATTATTGGGAAGAATTTTTTTGTCACAGAGACTATGACCCCTTACTTGACCACATCAAGGGACCATTTTAGAGAATAATGTGCCAATTCAAATTTGCAATGGGCCATTTCAAATTAGCAACGGACCACAACTTTGGTTAGTTAAACTGCGTGCTAGCCTATGCATTGATAAATATAATTTTTTTTTAGATTTGTATGGATTGTGTAACATGAAACAGCAAATAGTCATCAAACCAATACATCCAAATTAAGAAGATGTTTTGTACATGTTGTATAGGTTAGATCTGAAACAAGCAAACCTAGCAATCATACAGTTGTTAAGTTTGCTTGTTTCAGATCTAACCTACAACATGTACAATGTATCTTCTTAATTTGGATGTCTTGATTTGACTAGTAATAAAAAAAACGCTTGGAAGAACAGATGAACAAACATTTTAATAAAGAGAGTCTACACTGTAATAAAAGTCTTTCTTTTCAAGAGTCTGTTCTTTGCTGCCCTCCATCTGTTCAAAGTCATGCTTGGTTATTCCCTTGCCTTGTGTTCTTACTCGTAAAAGTCTGTCACTGATTTTAGGATTTAGCCTAGACCTAAGTCTGGTAACTATCAAGTTTTGGTTACTGAACACTCTTTCACAGCTACAAGTGTAAAGTGGTAAAGTGGGTGCATATTGAGCCAATTTAATAATTTCAGGCACTTCATCCTTGTGAAACATAGTGATAGTTTTCCAAAGGGATGGCATATTATCAACTGGGTACTTTGCTGATTTGACAATTGTTTTCACTACGCTCCACTGCTCTCGTGCCAATCTCTTATCAATCAAAGGAGCAGATATCTTATGCTTGTGCTTCTGCAAAAAAATCAAATTCATTTATGCAAGTGTAGGAATGTTTACAACTTGTGCAATGATAAATTGAATTTGGTGAACAATTTCTAGCTTTGAATTTGATAAAATATTATTATTTATAGGGCAAGGAAAAAGAAGTTTATGGAAGACTTGTTTTTATTCATTTTTATTAAAACTATAAACATCTAATATTGTTGTTATTGTTTATTCAGAATTGGCAATTTGAATCAGTTTAAAGTTGTAATTAAAAATTAATTTTAACCTGTGTAACTAGTTTTATTTCAGTATTTGTTTTGTTTCCTTTGATAGCTGTTGGTGTGTCTTTGTTTTGTTAGGATTTTCAGTAAACTATATGATGAATTGTCATTGCGCTGTGACAATGAATTCATTATTATTTTTGTCAGCTAGGTGTAAGTTCCATATGTTGAAGACGTCGTGGAGACCTCTGAATGTTTATTTCTATCGTTGCTTTTGGTGATATGCTGGTACATTTGTAGCATTTTCCAATATTCGTTCTTTTTCTTATGTTTTCTTTCTTAAAACATAAAAAAAATAAAAGCTACCTGCTCTTCTCCTTAGAATTTCAAAAGTTCCTCTAGTGCGTTGATCCAAAAAAAAAAGTACGATCAAAAAAGTTCATTTTGGGTTGGAAATAGCGTATCGCATTCCCTGATACTTTTCGGTTATTAGTTATTCCAAGCGCATGGTTTCGGTTTACGATTTTTATTTATAGATACAAACTTTACAACCTTCACTCAAATAAAAAGATCGGCGCTGTATACTTGTACCAATTAATTGTAATGAGATTCTATTCAACTAGAAAGTAGAATACACTCCATCAAAACCGATCAATTATTCAGAAAAGAGAACGAAACGCCAGGACAAATGTGTTTTAAATACGCTAAATTTAGAATCGAAAGAGTGAATCCTTTTGTCTGATTGGTTGACATAAATAACTGTTCTAAGCATAGAAAGGGAAAATCAAGGAACCGACATTAAAGAGAAATTAACGACGAGTAAAGACAGTGACAAAATCACGACACAAAATACAAAACGACTTTAATGGAGACATGAAATAATAAAATAGAATTTACAGGGCGCACATGGCCTCATAGATAACGGACCTCAATGCGCCACAATCGACTTGCAAGGGCCAATTGCGCATGTCGTGTTTCCTTCCCATCCCTTGAATACAGTCCTTTAAACTAATTTAACGAAATGAATGTATAAACCTATTGTAACTTTTAACCCCAGAAAGCGTGACCTTTGCACATCAATAAATTGTCATCTGTCACGTGATCAGTTATGGGAAGATAATGGAGATTGCAAAGCAATCATGGACGGAGATTGCAATGCAATCATGTACCAGATAAATTGATTACTGCAAACTTTGGTCACATCAATCATTTTATTTACAATGTCATAAGTTCTGAATGTTTTCAAAGTTCAGAGATCAATTTTACTACGCAGTCAGCTAATTTTGACGAGGTTCAAAGTCCAACTTCATTCGAGCGTCGTGAACTGTTTTATTATTCGTAGATTTTCTCCAGGGAGTAGAGGGCCCGGGTGTCGCAATGAGTTAGGTTTGTATGAGCTGTTAGATAATTCAACTATCTAACAGCTCATACAAACCTATCACCAATACGGAGTGGGTTCGCGCCCGACTTTGTAAATTACAAAAGAGTGCACTCGACTCGCAACCGCAAGTGATAAAGTTTACCAGTTGCTTGCCCATTGTCGGCGATTCTCTCCGGCACTACAGTTTTTTCCACCGCTAAAACTAGTCGCCATGATATAGCTGAAATATTGCTGAAAATGGCGTTAAACACCAAAAATCAAAATCAAATCAAATCCCTAGGAAGTAACCAAGGCGGTCTCAATGACTAAATAAGACAGAAAAAAATTAGCAAACGTTGATTAAAGTTGTTGTATTTGTAAATCGGAGGCCCGTGTGGCTCAATGAGCTAGGTCGTTGGATTTAACAACTCATACAAGCCTATCACCAATACGGCGTGGGTTCACGCCCAACTTTGTAAATTACAAAAAGGGTGCACTCGATTCGCAGCCGCAAGTGATAAATATTACCAGTTGCTTGCTCATGGTCGGTGGTTCTCTCCGGGTACTTCGGGTTCCTCCACCACTAACGCTGGTCGCCATAATGTTGCTGAAAGTGGTGTTAAATACCATAAATGCAAATATATTGGTAAATCAGTGATAATGACATGAATAAGAACACTCAGCATGATGATGTTTTTAAAGGAATATGGTCTGTTGTAGACAGACTTATATAGCAGGAGGTGCCCAGCATATCGTCATATGCAGCATATTTTACAGAAGCAAACGTAGAGGAATAACTTCGGTAGAATATAACACAAAATTGAATAGATTTCTGCATCACTATAACCAAGCTAGTAAACAGGTTAACTTCTGGTAGCTTCTTAGACTTATGCAACCGAAGAAGAACATCTTAGTTGACGACATTTATTTAAATGAAGATGCAATGATAAAGTATGCAGCACAAGTGAGAATGTCAGTAAAGTGTGATGATTTTAGGGTGTGTAACTGTTTTCCTGTGACTAACTATTAATTTGCATTGACTCCAAATAATCATGTATACTAGTATTGAAAGAAAACTAATATGTGTTTGAACTTTTCAACGTTTGTATTGTTATTTGATAATAAACTTTATTCAAAATGTATCGACCGTGATTTAATATCCTTTTCCTCAACTACAAATATTAGATGATTATTCGGTCCTTAATATATATTAATTTAGTTTTACCATTTAATTTAACGGGGGTGAGGAAAATTGCACCATCAATATTAATGACAATGAGCACCACAAGTGGACGGATCCTTTTTTTCCCTGGTGTTGGGGTAAGGTCGAACTCTGTATCTGAGGTCTCTCTACAGTATATGTTAGACGATAAATATGTTCTTTCATCTCTGCAATTTCAGTACGATCTGTTCGAGCTGATTGTACTTATGTTCTGAATTTATGGTTTTATCTTTTTAATGTTTCTGTTTATTTGTACATGTAGCCCTTTTGTTTTATAGACAAGTATGTTTTATTTCTAATGATCTTATAGGTATCTAAGTTAATATAATAAATAATTTGTTCACTCACAGATATAGCTGAATTGCTGCTAAAGTTGGTGTTAACCACCAATCAATCATACTACTTCGATAAACTTAAATCTCGTGCGCACCTCGTCTGAAAGATATTCTTTTACAGTGCGCCAGCCACCTTTCGATTTGTCAGCTAAAAGTGGGACCGGATCTTACAGTACTTGTACTGCTTTTAAGGTAGATGGGATGTTTAAATATTCGCGCCTTCTGCGCAAGATGTTGCGCATAGCAACGTAAATCAGGCGACCTGTCGTAAAATCTAATAAAAATAATTTCGTTCCTTATCAATTTTTGAATTTGATTGAAAATTATCAGAATCACTAGTAGTACAGGACCCCCATATAGCCAAAAATCCCCATGTTAAATTCCCCATAGGGAGGAGGATGAAAATTATGGAATTAGTGCAGTTGGTTTTAATTAATGCAGTGTGTTGTGGTTTATTATTGTTGATGCATTATTTACTTCAGTCATTGTTGCAGCTAAATTATTTTTTGGGTGACATATGTGCATCGGTTATTGCATGTAAGTATAAAAATAACACCTGGTTAAACAATATGGTCCCTTTATAGAATAAAAGAGTCATAGGTAAATAATCTCCGTATTTAAATATTTTAAGATAAGAAATACCATTGCCGTCAAGATTTAAATGGTCCGATGTGATTAAACGAAATCGTGTTGGACAGTTGCTTGGAAGAACACAAAGAAGGTGATGCATATTAGATGACATTGTAATTGCTATTTGTAAAGGGTGTGTTTTTGTTAATTATCATTGTCCATTTTTGTTGTTGTAAAATGTGGAAATGCATATGATAATTG
>MJUT01057743.1:24226-37650 GCA_002080005.1 Gigantidas platifrons
AATTATAACCATACAACTAGTTTTAACATCATATCCAAGAATAATGTCATGTGGAAACTTTCCTAATCCTAGTACATATGTACAGAAATTGTATTTTTACATCCTTTTGAAACTATGCATATTATACCAATGTAATGGAGGGGCCCGAGTGGCTCAATGAGTTAGGTAGCCGGATTACCTAACAACTCATACAAGCCTATTACCAATACGGCGTGGATTCGCGCCCAGCTTTGTAAATTACAAATAAAGGTGCACTCGACTTGCAGCCGCAAGTGATAAAGTTTGCCAGCTGATATATATATTTATCATATATTTAGTGGTAAATACAGTAGTTTTGAATATTTGATAAAGTGCCAGATGCCTACCCTTTATCATACCTTAGCCTTTATCGTACCCCTGCCCTTTATCGTACCCCTAATTTTTTTCAAAATTTAAAACAATTTCAAGATTTAAAAAATGTCAAAATTTTAAAAGTTTAAAATTTTTTAAAAATTTCATAAATTTCTAAATTTTTAAAAAAAAATTCAAAAATTTCAAAAAATTTAAATTCTCAAAAAATTCAATATTTTCATAAAATGTAAAAATTCAAAAAAAAATGTAAAAATTCAAAAAAATTTCAAATTTTCAATTTTTTTCTCTCAAAATTTTCATAAAATACATGTATTATCAAAGGCATGGTTGAATATATGATATAACAGATAAAGGGACATGAAAGTACACCTTTTAGAGGGTTTATTGTGAATACTCACTTATTGTACCTGAAAGCCATTTATCAACTGATTTTGACACACAAATTAATTGTATACTCTCCTGTGCATGTTTAAATATATCACAAAGTGTATAAAACATGGCAAAATCCGTATCATATGCCGTATCACCCTCGACCAATATCATCCCTCGGCCCTCTGGATGATTTTGGTATCTCGGGATGATACGGCATATGATACGAATTTTCCCATGTATTATTCTCTATGTATACAACGCATAGATAAAATAGATATACGAACGCACATAAACATGATCGTTTATGATTTTTAAAGGAATTCAAAATATATGAAAGGGCATTTTACAGTCTATTTTGTAAGTCAACATAACTTAACGGTTAAAGTACATTCATTATATACGCCTTTAGTTATTTACGTCTTTCAAATCAAGTGAGTATTGTACCGTAACACTGCTCGTCCTTTCCTGACAAAAAAAAAAGATGGCAACAGATGAACTGTTAAGTGTTGGAATAATCCCTGAGCTTTTAATATTCTTTATTATCGCTTTTCTTTGGATTAGGTCACGGCGACCCTCGGTCCTACCACCTGGACCGGTGCCGCTCCCTGTTTTGGAAAATCTGCTATACCTGTTAGCCGGAGACTTGAGGAAATTGTAGGAGGGTCTTAGGAAAAAGTATGGTAGTTTGCTTAACCTATCCTTAGGACCACATTGGGTGATTTTTGTGAATGGCATAGATACTTTGACAGATGTTTTTGTGAAAAAGGAGGCTTACTTTTCTGACAGACCAGATGTTTACTTCTTCACACACATCAAAACAAGGAAAGAAATGGCTAATAAGTTTTTTATCTACATTTACACCTTTTTGTATATTGACACAATGCACCAGATGTACAGTTCTGTATTTAACTTATGCAGTGATTTTATTACAACTACCTATCACTACAAAGTCATGACATTCTGAATAGACCAGTTTTTGTGCTAGAAATTCTGAAAAAGTATGAACAGATTATGAACATTGTCTGAAAATTTTCAACAGATCCTGAAAATTCTGAACAGATTCTGAACATTCTGAACATTGTTTGAAAATTCTGAGCATAGTCTGAACATTGTCTTAAAAGTCTGAGCATTCTGAAAATTGTCTGAACAGATTATGAACAGTCCAAACATTGTCTGAAAAGTCTGAACATTTTCTTAGCAGAGTCTGAACACTGTCTTAGCAGAGTCTGAACATTGTCTGAAAAGTCTGAACCTTGTCTGAACAGATTCTGAACATTGTCTGAAACGTCGGAACAGACTCTGAACATTGTCTGAAAAGTCTGAACAGAATCTCAGTATTCTTAACATTGTCTGAATAGTCGACTAATTCCCGACATTCTTAAAATTTTGTGAAATCACGGCTGTGTCAACATTCTTGACAATGTCTAAAAGTTCTAATGTATTTTTTTTTAACTAGGACTCATATTTCGGTAAACGGACAGAAAGTCACAGGACATAAAGTCAGAATTTTGATAGGACAAAATGTCACAGGAAAAAAAGTCACTATTTATATTTGTTTATATAGAGATATATCATGTTTGGGAGGGGTATTTGCGAAAAATACCAGTCGAGAGACGACAAATTTCGCGACCCGAATGGCGAGGGAAATTTAGTCTCAAGACTGGTATTTTTCGCAAATACCCCTCCCAAACATGATATATCTGTTTAATTACACCGAATATTATTTAGAACACTGGCTAAATAAATAATACATTTTGTTTGTCGTTTTCAGGACCTAACATGATGTATCTGTTTAATTTTACCGAATGATGTTACATAAAACGCACAACTGATAACGTTTTACAAATTTTGTTACAAGCGTCTCGGTGAAGGGTAATTATTAGGCAAATATCCTGGCAATGGCGGAAAAGCTGAAAAAACTAAGAATTGGTAAAAATAAATACCCCTTTCATCAACCAATCAGAAGACAGCATTCTGATATAAGGTGGAAAAACATCTAAGACAAAAATAAGGGTAATAACAAAATTATCGAACACAGAGCAATCTTCCAAAGGGAAATTCAAAACTCATAAATCAATAAACAGACAAAATCAGTCAACAACCGGGAAACTGGAAAACCGCAATGGTCCTGACTTGGTACAGGCATTTCTAAAAAAATGGTGGATTGAATCAGATTTTACGGCGCCAACCTCTCGCTTCCATTAAGGTTCAAAGGTTCCCGTTGTCACTAAAACAGCATTTACAACAATTTACAACAAAAAAGTCACAGGACAAAAAGTCACAATTAATATTTTGAGTTAAAAATGTTATTACAATAAAATGTTAAAATACACATTTAACCTGTATGTGAGATAGTACAATTTAATACTTTTTAAATTATTGTTCGGTTAATTATCTCTTTATATGACTACTTTTCATTTTTATCCAAATTTTGGAGGGGCCCGGGTGGCTCAATGAGTTAGATCGCTGGATCTAGCAACTCATACAAGCCTATCACCAATACGGCGTGGGTTCGCGCCCGGCTTTGTAAATTACAAAAAAGGGTGCACTCGACTCGCAACGCAAGTGATAAAGTTTACCAGTTGCTTGCCCATGGTCGGTGGTTCTCTCCGGGTACTCCGGCTTCCTCCACCACTAAAACTGGTCGCCATGATATAGCTGAAATATTGTTGAAAGTGGCGTTAAACACCAAAAATCAATCAATCAATCAACCAAATTTTGGATTCTTCCTGTAAATTCTGGTTGATTAATTCTATAAATTAAATTCATTTTTAATACAACTCCTGAAGAAATATCAATCATATTACTATTATTTTATTTAAGCTAATAATTATACGACCAATTTTTAACTGTCTTTCTCTTTTTAGTTGACATTTGACCCAAGTTGTGCTAAATATATGAAATATGACTTGTGTTAATTAATTTTCATTAAAAAAAGTATGATTTCTATAAATTTCTATACATTTAAATTTTTTATCTAATCTGCACACCATTTTGTGACGTTCTGTCCAATAAAGTTGGAAATTTATACTTAAGTAGTCACTTAAGGTGTTCAAACGTCAAATTTTCAATAGAAACTAAATGTCAACTAAAAAGAGAAAGACAGTTAAAAATTGGTCGTATAATTATAGTACACCTCGCCATGAACGAGATTCGAACTCATTACATTAGTGGTGATAGACACCGATTGCACAGGTAGTTGTAAATCCAATTATCATGCGAGCACGATCACGACAGTTCCGGCTCGAGTGCGGTAGATCGTGAGTTCAAGTCCTAGTCGCGTCAAACCAAAGATTATGAAAAAGATATTTGCTGGTTATCCGCTAAACACACAGCTTTAAGGAGTAAAAACAAAGACTGGTTTGTTCAGAATGGGGACACTGTATCCATATTGAGTGACATATCTACCCGTAAACGGTTTTTTCATTGGACTAACACGGTATAAATACAACTTGAACGACATTGGTAGTCACAATTTAGTGGCGATAGGCATTGCTTACATTATGTAATGAGAATCCAATTAAAGGTGTTTGTCTAGTTCAAATACGACACCACAATCTCATCAAAATATAACTTGTTCTCACCATGATATAGAAATCGGAGTTTAATCCAGGTGCTCCAGGGAATGTAGTTTCTGCCTTTTACAATCATTGAAAGATCCCATTAGCCGGTGTCAACACCGCCACTTTTTGCAGTTGCCTCACGGCAGGAACTGCATTGCTATCGGTATATGTCGTAATGTGTTTGCTGATATCGGTGGAATTACAAACCATATATGTTTGAATTTATTTAATGATTTGATTTGATTTTTGGTGTTTAACGCCACTTTCAACAATATTTCAGCTATATCATGGCGACCAGTTTTAGTGGTGGAGGAAGCCGGAGTACCCGGAGAGAACCACCGACCATGAGCAAGCAACTGGTAAACTTTATCACTTGCGGTTGCGAGTCGAGTGCACCCTTTTTTGTAATTTACAAAGCCGGGCGCGAACCCACGCCGTATTGGTGATAGGCTTGTATGAGTTGTTAGATCCAGCGACCTAACTCATTGAGCCACCCGGGCCCCTGAATTTATTTAGGCCGTATCTATACAGTAATATTCTCATACATCTAAACTGATATATCGTCAGCTGCCACTAGTGGAACAGATACACATTTCTCTTCCGGATCACATGAGTGTACCCACAGTTTTTAGTAAGATTTGATTTAGGTCTTTAACGCCACTTTCAGCAATATTTTAGTTATATCATGGCGACCAGTTTTAGTGGTGGAAAAAGCCGGAGTACCCGGAGTGAACCACCGACAAAGGGTAAGAAACTGATAAACTTTATCACTTGCGGCTAAGAGTCGAGTGCACCCTTTTTGTGATTTACAAAGCCGGGCGTGAACCCACGCCGTATTGGTGATAGGCTTGTTTGAGTTATTAGGTAATGCAACTACCTAACTCATTGAGCCATCCGGGCCCTTGTTTTAGTTTACCCACAGTAGTAAGGATCGTGTTGCTGAACCGTTAGTGGATCGTGTTGCTGAACCGTTAGCTGTCTGTGTAGTGGTTAATTGGTCATTCTTTATCTTCTTGTCTTTTTATTTATTGTGATGCCTGTCCCCTGATTTTTGACATATCATCGAACTTTTCTTAAATAACATTGTGCACTTTCATTCTTTTGCAGAAGACAGCCTCAAATATGTTGTTTTGGATTTACTGAGTGCTGGAACAGAAACAACTGCCGCAACAATCCAATGGGCGGTGCTATTCCTTGTCAATCATCCACATGTTCAGGAAAATATTAGAATCGAACTTACAGAAAATACATCAGCAGATTGTCCACCACAGCTATCGGAGAAATCACACTTTCCCTACTGTGAAGCAGTAATTGCTGAGTCACAAAGACTTGGCAATATATTACCTATGTCACTCCCACGCACTGCGTCTGATGGCGTAAAAGTAGGAGGTTACAGAATACCAAAAGGGGCGGTAGTAATTCCTAATTTGGATTCAGTTATGGATGATGAGACAATATTTCCGGATTCTTACAAGTTTGATCCGACAAAATTTCTAGATGAAGAAAGCAATTTTCAAGGTCTAGAAAACATACTACCGTTTTCTCTTGGTAAGTTTTAATAGAGAGAAGGAAATATTACAGTTGTCTTCGGTTTAAATGGACTACTGTGTAACGTGAATAATAGACCAGAGTCACTATATAGCTAAATAGCGCCATATCCTAAAGAAATGTCAATACATTGAAACCTGTGTAAACCGGCCACCATTGGGACCATGTTTCACGGCCCGGTATTGACAGTGGGCCGGTTTATACAATGTATATTATCTGACCGGAAATGAAAGTTATGATGGAAAGTCACATGTTAATTAGAAGATTATTAATGACTGATTACGTAATTTTTTTGGTTTTGTCTTAAATAAATAGACATTGATGGTATCAATATTTATTACAGCAAAGATAACAAATACATGTAATGAATTCAGAAAAAAAAAGATTGTATCGAGTCACCGTATTGTTTACATGAACTGATCAAGTGTTACTTGTTTTTTTTTTGCCATTTTCTTACGAATTATTATGTATTATGTAACATTTAATGGTTCAATTTGATTTGTTTATGGTGTCAAACATTCCTACCTTTGGTATCTTAAAACTCTTCTTCCTACACAGGTAGCGTTTTTAAACTGAATAATGAAATCAAAATTCTCCCATGTATTAAATATTATGCGACATTACACTGTTTTCTGAAGGAATGTTCAAAATTTTATAATTTTTATATTTCATTCATTTCACGTATCTCTGACATATTCGCCTATCAGCAATAAATTAGATTTCTACGTCTGCCTTGGACAAGCTTTGGCAAAGATGGAGCTCTTCCTGTTTTTCACCTCGATCGTACACAGATTCAAAATGTTACCACCGATAAATGAAAAGCCACCACCAGCAGTTGGTAGCTTGGGCGTTTTACACGAACCAGAACCGTTTCATGTTCGATTTACTGAACGTTAATAACACTTAGTAATTTGAACAGATGTTGACACAAACATTTGACATATGCTGACACAAACATTTGGAATATCTTGTCACAATCATTTGACACATCTGAACACAATCATTCGACATATGTTGACACATGCATTTGACATATGTTGACACCTGCATTTGACATATGTTGATACATGCATTTGACATATGTTGACACAAGCATTTGACATATGTTAACACATGCATTTGACCTATGTTGAAACAATCATTTGACATATGTTAACACATGCATTTGACCTATGTTGAAACAATCATTTGACATATGTTAACACATGCATTTGACCTATGTTGACACAAGCATTTGACATATGTTAACACATGCATTTGACCTATGTTGAAACAATCATTTGACATATGTTGACGGATGCATCTGACATATGTTGACACAAACATTTGACATATGTTGACGGATGTATCTGACATATGTTGACACAAACATTTGACATATGTTGACGGAAGCACTTCGTATATCTTGAACAAACATTTGACATATCTTAACACAAACATTTGGCATATCTTGACACAAGTATTTTAAGTGGGCTTTGAAATAAATAGTAATGATTCAGTTTTACAAACAGATTGTTACCATAATACATGTAACTCTTCAATGAATTGTTGTATGGTTTCATACCACCATTTGAGTTTGTAGATACGTGTACATGTATACTCTGACTGTATACCTTGTTCTGTTACTGTATTGTATTAAAATAATTACCAGTGTTATGTTCTATTCAGGAAATAGCTGTTGTAATTGAATAGCTACCGGCAAATTGTTTTAATTTGATTGTTGAAAATGCGTTTTTATTTGGCGACGCGTATCGGAGCCAATAAAATAGATAGTTTAGGCCGCTAAATCTGCAAACTGACACCTGCAGCTATTCAAATACATTACCTTTATTTCTATTATCATGTGAGAAGAATTTGAAGAAAGCAAAGGGGTAATCATAATCCGTAAATCGAAGGACAGGCAACGTAATGGCCAAAAGAAAAAAGGATAAACAACGATCTACAGAACATTACACATAAAACTAAAGATCGAGTAACACGAATCCCACTAAGATAAGGATTGAACTCAGGTGCTCCGGAAGGGTAGATAGTTCCTGCTCTACTAGTGGCACCCGGAGTACTACTCTTAATATCAACGTTTTAATTGTATCCCGTTGAACATGTATTTTATTCGTCATTCTCGATGGTTTCTTATATAAAACATACAATCACACAAGTTGCAAAAATGACAAGAAATTTCCTTTTTCAGATAGAGGGTTAGGGGTATGGTCATTATCTTTAACACCACTTTCAACAATATTTCAGTTATATCATGGCGGTCAGCTTTACTGATGGAAAAAACAGGGGTACCGGGAGAAAACCCCCGACATGCCGCAAGTCACTGACAAAATTTAGCACATAATGGTGTATCGAGTACACCTCGCCATGGACGGGACTCGAACTCATCACTTTAGTGGTGGAATGAGCTGATTACACAGGTAGTTGTAAACCACGCCCACGATGTCCCACTTTACAGATATAAATGATTTTATTGATGTTACAAAGTAACCTGGCCGGTCTGTTTGAACTTCAAACTATGACCGTGGATGAATCTACTAATAGACATTTTCAATAACTATCTAAGACTACGGTCAACAACGACACCGACAGGTAAATTACAGGGGGATATATCAAAATGTATTTATAACATTATTTTTAAAAGTCCATTTAATTAGTGTAATATCGCAATTTAACGATTTATCTGTGTCAACTTCTATGTCCTTTTTTCTGTGCATTTGTACGTTGCTTCAATAGTCGTGTGTCAATCTGTGCAATAAATGTCTGTCTGTCTGTATATATGCATATATCTGTTTTTATTTTTATTATTTTTTAAAAGAAATATTTCCCATTCCGTAAGTTTTTTTATTTTTATTTTTTCTAAAATTTACGCTTGTTTGATGGTGTTTAACGTCACTTTCAACACTATTTCAGTTATATCGTGGCGGTCAGATTTATTGGTGGAGGAAAGCGGAGGACCTGGAGAAAACCACCGACCTGTCGCAAGTCAGTGACAAACGATAGGTCAGTGAAACATTATGCGAAATGTACGAACAGGCAATTAACTTGTTTAATTTTTAATATCATTAATGGTAAAGAATAATTAAAAACTAACAATCTCGCCCTGAACCCTTGCTTAATCAATTATTGTCCAACATCGGTTTACCAGAGCTGTACACGTTTCGACAATGTCTCCTAATTTTGGCCTCGAATGTGTCCACAAAGTTCCCAATACCTTGTAATTTTTTTAATCCCCTATCACATGTTCAACTAGAATTCTGTACTCTGAAACAAGTCTGTTGAATTATCTACACTTTCTTTTCATGTTTTCTGGTTTTCGATATATGTGTTGTCTTGTAAATGCTGTAACTATTGGGTGTTCATTTGGGTAAATCTTATCGGCCAAAAGTACACAATCTTCCGGGAAGTGTAGTGGTCCATTTACAACAATTGGTTGCATCACTGTAAATTGTTGTGCATCATTTTGATGACCTAAAATCCCGCCTCGGCATAGCAAATATAACCGGTGTTGTCAATAACTAATTGCGTATGTATTGCATGGAAATGTCGATGTCCAGAAAAATATAATTCTTGTGGCTCGATTTGCGGACGATATATTTCTGTAGATGTTCCATCAATTGCACCGACTGCGCTTTCAAGCTTAGCCCAAGAACCTCGTTTTCCTCTCCATTCGTTTATTGTTAGCCATTGCACAAAACGTGCTAATGCTCTCTTTGTGATCGGAATGCATCTATTTATCTCATTGTGAACCGTAGCAACGCTTAGAAATTAGAAAATACATCGCATCCGTCCCAACTTTCAATTTGCCCGTTCGAAATTCTATGACGAATGTCTAGCAAGGGATCAGGGGGTGGTCGAATCATCACAAGTAAAATTTGCAGTAGTTGTCTAAGGTAGTCTGTTGCGTGTTGTGGGCATCTCGTCAGAGCCGGGAGAAGGGTTGCAATCATCTCCTTTGTATCCTCATCCATTATCTATAGAAATATTAAGTTATTTCAACATTGAATAAAATGAAAGGGTTCCATTTGTTGGTTTTTGCATCTATTCATTGATAAAGTTTACCAGTTGCTTGCCCATGGTCGGTGGTTCTCTCCGGGTACTCCGGCTTCCTCAACCACTAAAATTGGTCGCCATGATATAGTTGAAATATTGTTGAAAGTGGCGTTAAAACACCAAAAATCAAATAAATCTAATCTTAGGAAATTTTCCTTAAACGTTGCAGTGAAATATGAATAAAAAAAAATAGTTTCGACAGTGAAATAAGAGTTTTAATTAATTTCAAATCGAGCGCNATTGCATGGAAATGTCGATGTCCAGAAAAATATAATTCTTGTGGCTCGATTTGCGGACGATATATTTCTGTAGATGTTCCATCAATTGCACCGACTGCGCTTTCAAGCTTAGCCCAAGAACCTCGTTTTCCTCTCCATTCGTTTATTGTTGGCCATTGCACAAAACGTTCTAATGCTCTCTTTGTGATCGGAATGCATCTATTTATCTCATTGTGAACCGTAGCAACGCTTACATTGAAAATAAGACCAAGATTGTGATAAGATGGGTAGGATCTCAGCCACATCATATATACAACATAACTCAATTTACTGGTAATATGGTGTAATTTCGTCCTGTTTCATTTAAAAACAAGTGTCGAGTAGTCAAACGGAGAAGGCTTTCTGTGGTTTCTCCAGTGGCTAAATAAAACGAGTATCTGTGTGATGAGAAATTAGAAAATACATCGCATCCGTCCCAACTTTCAATTTGCCCGTTCGAAATTCTATGACGCATGTCTAGCAAGGGATCAGGGGGTGGTCGAATCATCACAAGTAAAATTTGCAGTATTTGTCTAAGGTAGTCTGTTGTGTGTTGTGGGCATCTCGTCAGAGCCGGGAGAAGGGTTGCAATCATCTCCTTTGTATCCTCATCCATTATTTATAGAAATATTAAGTTATTTCAACATTGAATGAAATGAAAGGGTTCCATTTGTTGGTTTTTGCATCTATTCATTGATAAAGTTTACCAGTTGCTTGCCCATGGTCGGTGGTTCTCTCCGGGTACTCCGGCTTCCTCAACCACTAAAATTGGTCGCCATGATATAGTTGAAATATTGTTGAAAGTGGCGTTAAAACACCAAAAATCAAATAAATCTAATCTTAGGAAATTTTCCTTAAACGTTGCAGTGAAATATGAATAAAAAAAAATAGTTTCGACAGTGAAATAAGAGTTTTAATTAATTTCAAATCGAGCGCACCTTTTTTGGTATAACATTTCAACACGTTTTTCTATCAACACGTTTTTTTATCTACAAGTTTGAAATTCAGCTCAACATGGGTGATACGGGTGAAGCTACTGCAGGCAAGATATTCATAATGAGTTTTTGTTTGCCTTAATAGACTTTTTTGTTTTAATTTCATTTAGAAGATTTAAAGAAAATTAATTACAAAAAGCAAGGGAAGTCATAGGGAAAGGGGATGGAATCGGCAAATAATCATGCTAGAAAATGGCCGATTTTACCATTCGATTTATCTCGGGATTTTATAATAAATAAAGGAATTCTCGTCTAGTTCGCGTATATGGAGAAACTTTTAATTGGATCATTTTCTGACGTATTTGACGTATGTATGCTAATTTAGAATCGACCGAAATAAGTCGGAACATACCGAAGTACAATTATAATATACGGAAATAGACCGTAGAAAGTTCGGCAATATAATTAAATAGAAATGTGGGCGTTGATTATACAAATAAATCCAAAAGTTCTTCGAGGTAGGTATAACTCGAATAATTCAGCGCCCTCTATCCGCTATCACTACTCGAGGTTATTGTTTAATATTGATAACAATTTAAAAATATAACAATTAAATGCAAAAAGTTGAATTAACAATAATTATTGGAGAAAATGCTTTTTAAGGAATTTGAATGAAGGGAGATAATCATAGTACTGTATAGTATTATAAAATTACTACTGAAAAAGTTTTTTTGAAAAAAAAAATGAACCAATAGTGATTAACACAGTTTGTCAATAAGCTTATATTTAAAAAAAAAATGAAATAAATACTGGGAAGCCCATCTAAATAGATCCTCTGTTTTTAATAACAATTTATATTCATAAAATAAAATAATCTAAAATGCATGTATGCTAAATAAAATTTGGATTAAATGCTAACTATGTTAGATATCTACATACCAATAGTTGTTTACAAAATACACTGATATATATATAATTATTGTTTGTAAATAAACATCTGCTTTGCACAGGGGCCAGATGAGTTTTTTCATGTACTTATATACATATATACCAATAAGGGTACGAACTCGGCAGTAATCAAAATTTAGGTATGTCTTGTTTAACTGAGTAGAAAAAAATACCAGGAATTTTATGCGTATAAAGGTGATTTAGATTGAAAGCTGAATATTTTTTCCTTAGAAAAAAACTTATTTGAACCCCGTACATCCAAAAATAAAAAAGTGACAGCAGACCAAGTCCGTACTTTCTGTTAAAATGGCCAGGTCGGACAAAAGGGTGCCCAGCTAACTTTCACATGACTGGGAAGCTTATCTGCAATGCAATTCGTGTATTTACTTGCGACGTCTCTTCCAATCGATAAATTGAATAAAAAATTCCTATCTTTCCGTAAAATTTATGTCCAAATCACTTAGTATTATCCTTTTATATAATGCGGAATATCTATCATTCTGAACCGCCATTTAAAAAAATTTAAGAATGAAACTGAAACGAGCGTCCTGATTTGTCGATATTTTTGACGACCTTCAACGCCACCAATCAGGACGCTCGTTTCAGTTTCATTCCAGTCATGTGAAAGTTAGCTGGCCACCGCTTTGTCCGACCTAGCCATTTTTAGCAGAAAGTACGGATTTGGTCTGCTGTAACTTTTTAATTTTTGGACGTACGGGGTTCAAATAAGTTTTTTCTAAAGAAAAAATATTCAGCTTTCAGTCTATATCACCTTTATACATATAAAATTTCTGGTATTTTTTTTCTACTCAGTTAAACAAGACATACCTAAATTTTGAATACTGCCGAGTTCGTACCCTTGTTGGTATATAGGTATATAAGTACATGAAAAAACTCATCTGGCCCCTGTGCTGCTTTGCATATCATAAATCCTCGGATTTACCATATTCTAAGAAAACACGTGTTTTTTTTAATTAATTTATTTTATAAAAATATATAACCTATATTTTCTGTTTTTATATATAATAATTAAGGTAAAATTACCTTACAAAAGAAAAAAAAATCTATTCAGAAAAATTTGTCAAACTAAAAATCTTCCTGATTCTGATCCGAATTAACAGCAGCTCGCTGGTAAAATTTGGCCCAAAATTTGATTATATTTTACTTCACATCCAAAATTTTACAAGAAGACGTATGTTGAATGTAAAATAATACAAACCTCCTTGTGAAATTATATATTTCAAACTATTATATCCATATTTTGTCACAATATATCCATAAATAAATGTCTGGCAAACTCATTTACCTAGCACGATACACAAATCTAGTTACATTTTTTGGCTGTAATGGCGGAGTATATAGCCAAGGGAGATAATCGTTTCCAGATCCGGCAAAAAGGT
>MJUT01057751.1:0-27233 GCA_002080005.1 Gigantidas platifrons
ACAAAAAGAGTTTGAAGATACCAAAGAGGTAATCAGACGGTGAGTTTCGTATATGGTACACCTTGTGAATGGTTTCGACAAACAAAATATATCAGTGACCATTTGTGACACATATTATTCGGTAACGATTAACCAAGTCATTGTGGTGACATCAAAACTTTCTAAGTAATGACTTCACCTTAACCACAGAAAATCTCTTGTAAAGTGATCATTATATCACAAACTATACTGGCTGCAACGTGAGTGAGTGATTGTTGTTTGACGCCAACGCAGAAAATTACAGATATAACATGGCGAGAACAAGATAATTTTCAAATATATGATGATAAGATCCACTTTGTGCTAACGCGTTTAGTTGGATATGTATAGTTCTAGCTCTCTGAAACAACAGCCCGCGGATAGAAAAGTCGCCCGATCCGGAAAACTTAGCCTGATTCCGAACCAACCAGTCTTTGCTCTTTATCCTTAATGCTAGGTGCTTAGTGGAGAGCAACAAATACCAATTTTAGAGTTTTACGTTTTGCCAGATCGGGTTCGAACCAACGATCGACCGCACTCGAGGATAACCATTAAACCAAGGACGAGGTTTAGCTGCAACCTAAACTGATAATTCAGTAATATACAGTCCGTACCTGGTCGATAACATATATTCCATAATCTAGTTCCTGTTTATGAAGAAATGGCTGAATATTGTGCAGAAATACTCGTAGGTGACTTTCTCTATTTCTATATGGGATGATAATGGCGACACGATGACGTGAAGTGCAATGGGTGGGGTTTCCTCTCCCCCCACTGTCCACCCATGGGAAATTTTTCGTTGTATTACTGATAGTATTTGACTCTGTAATGATTGACACAGGACCAACTGAAAATGAAAAATGCATAAATGTTGAAAATTGTTTAATAAATTAATTTAATATAAAATATTATTTCTTTACGGCTGTGTGTATTATATCTCTCTAAATATTGTTATTGCATCTGGTGTAGGTTATTCATGAAATGCGTCGTGCGCACTAAGTTTGACATCTACATTTATGCGGGAAGAGTATGAAAATACCAAATGAACAATCAGAAACCGTAAATCTAAAAAGAACAGACGACACAATGGCCAAAAAAAAAGGACAAGCAATAATCTATAAAACATACACATAAAACTAAAGATCAAGTAACACGAATCCCACT
Source organism: Gigantidas platifrons (assembly GCA_002080005.1). Taxonomy (NCBI): domain Eukaryota; kingdom Metazoa; phylum Mollusca; class Bivalvia; order Mytilida; family Modiolidae; genus Gigantidas; species Gigantidas platifrons. The sequence goes on from MJUT01057751.1 coordinate 1,183, forward strand.
AAAAGCCGGGCGATACCTCAGATGTTTCGGAAGGGTAATCCGTGCCTGCTCCACTAGTGACACCCATTGTGCTAATCTAGTCGCAAACCCGGTGATTAGTCATGAATTAGGAAAAGACGGGGAAGGGTTTACGACAAGTAGAACATATCCGTGGTTATTTGTAACATATATTTCATAACGGTCAACCAAATCATGGTAGTGACGGTAAAACTTTCGAAGTGATGACTTCAAAGAAAGCTTAAACAGTAAGGATCAACAATTATAGCAATATTAACAAAACGCGCAAACACTTCTCACTTTATTGTATATATATATATCACTGTTAGTTGTTTAATTTGAAATTGCAATGGAAACTCTACCGTCCATATCAATGTTTCTGGCTTTTACCATATATGATATATAATATAGTGCACAAGGAAAGTCATAATTCACAAGAAAGGATCGAAGATAACAAAGTGATAATGAGAACCGTAAATTAAAGGAAAGACAATGCAATAACAAACAGAAAAAATGTCAACATATGAGAAACATTGATCTACAAAACAATACAAAGAAATTAAAGATTGAGCAACACAAACCACACCAAAAACCGAGGGTGAGCTCTTGTGTTCTCGAAGTGCTAGCCGTTTCTGATCTACTATTGGCACTCGTCGTGTGTTAGAGTTAAAAAGACACAAGCATGATCTGATATGGAAATCGTGGTGGATACTAGTATACGTAGATAACTACAAATGAACGCCCAACAAAGTGGGAGTAAAGAAGAATCGAACAGAAACAAGTCATTTGTAAGGGATTATGGTGTTTGCCGCCATTATCAACACTATTACAGTTATATCATGGCGGGTCAGTTTTATTGATGGAGGAAACCGGAGTACCCGGTGAAAACCTCCGACCTGTCACAAATCACTGAAAAATTGTATCACATAATATTGTATCAAGTACATCTCACCTGAGTGAGATTCGAACTCACAACTTTAGTTGTAATAGGAACATATTGCTCATGTAGTTGTAAAACCCCCTACACAGTGGGAAAAGGAAGAATCAAATACAAAACTTCATTTGCAAATATCATTATCACGAACTGAAATATCTCATTTTCTGTCCCCCCACGAAAATTGACACCATCGTTAATAGAAAACACCACAGTATAATAGCTACCACGCTTTATTTAGATGTAGTATATTGTGCCTTACCTAGCCCAGGTGGGGTAACAGGGCATAACTGTTTAGAGTCCGGAGGTGAGACACTGGAATTTACTTTGTCCTTCCACGTGAGTGTCGCATATTGTGGCACAACTGCAATATTTAATGTTGTAGCATTATATTCAGAATACGATATAAGTGTATGTTGAACTCCATCGTGCACATATATATATAACGTGTTGAAAGATTTTAAATGAAACAGTGTCCGGATCAGTATCATAAATAGCAAAATGATAAAAAACGGTTTGAATAATGATATGACAGTCCGGTTTAGCATAGTATATTTCAACGTGAGGTATGACGTATGCTCTTTAATAACCACTCTCCCCAGAAGACGCATACATTATTGTTTATAAGTAAGTCTCCACAGAAGACACACAGAGCGTTTTTTTACAATTAAGTTTCCCCAGAGGACACATACAGTGTTGTCTACAGTAGCATATTTACTGGAAGATATTTAGTTTTATAACTCACTTGAAGCATGCAGTTTGTTCCGCCATAGTAAGGTTAGAGTAACTGCCTTTTCCTAATATTATTTTTTTCCGTTGAACCGTGAATTATTTTTCTCGTATATTTTTTCCACCATAGTAAGCTTTGAGTAACTGTCTTTTTCTTTGTAACCGTGCATTATTCTTCGCATATATATATTTGTTTATGTTGTTTATGACATTTGACAAATCTACGTTTACAAATTCTTTTATCATTTGGCTTGGTATATGGTGTTTAACGCCACTTTCAACAATATTTCAGTTGTATCTTGGCAGTTAGTTTTATTGGTGGATGAAATTGAAGTACCGGGAAAATTACTCTTTTTAATATCAGACCCATAACATATTTGATAATGATAATAATAATAACAGCAAATTAAAACACAAAAAGAAAAACAAATATAGACAGTTAAGCAAACATGTTGACAGCCAGGATATATTAAGTCGGACACTATCTCACCACTTCAAAGGTTCAAATATCCTGCGAGGTGCCATATCCGATTTTTCAGGACTGCTATTGCTTATTGTGTGTTACTTTGAACCGCCCTGGTTTAACATGGAGCTAGAAAGGAACTGTCAACTGTTTTCATTTACTTTAGTTATAATGAACATTTCTATGTTATCCTAGTTCTTGCAGATCGAGACATATGTCTCTGTTTTTGTTCAAACAATTCAACATACTTTATGTAAGCAGTTCACCATTGTGAAATTGTAGAATCAAGAATAAAACAGTTGGATTGTATACGGCTTGGAATGTTTAAAATAATCTTTTTTTTCTACTTTTGCCAAAAATATTAAACGCTCGATTGAAAAGAAAAAAAAAGGGTGTTCCGATCTTTGGAAATCTTTCGAGTTATACACAGTGTAATAAAAAAACAATTGACGAGTTCCCGTTATTATAATGTATACTTACATTAAATCTAACGTAAGTGAAGAGAGTCCAATTAAATTGTTTGAAGTGTCCATTTAAATCAAAATTTGATTTTGCTTCTTTCTACGATTTTGATATTTGATTTTTGTAGTATTTGTTTTTGTTTGTTATTCATTTTATTTAGTACGTGGGAACTGCACCGGAGTTGTAATGGCTAGTACGTTCGCCTCGCGTTTTGGTAGGTCTTGGTTTCGCACCTTGGCCTATTCAATTGATATTAGCTCCTATTTCGCAAAGAACACAATTTCAAACGATGTTCGATTCGTCTTTACCTCCAGTTGTTTGTATGAGGTATCATGTCTTATTTACGTTATTTGTGTTTGCTTACGTATAGTGGTTCCATTACATATCGTGTTGTGTTTTCATTTTTTTTTCTTCGTCTTGTTACCGTTGTCTCTGGATTGTCCATTTTTTATTATATCTCGGTGTTCTCTAACGCGTATTTAAGGACTAAGAAAATTATCTTGCTTTGTATCTACAATTAAACTATAGACAAGTTTATATGCAAATATCTACAAGTACATAATGGATCACTTCACCGCTTTTTGAATTACCTTTATCCTCTTTATATCAGACCCCTCGTTCCATGCTAAATCTGCTTCCATGAGAAAAAAAAGGTAACTTGCCTGATCACTGGTTGGCTCAGAATTATATTATGTCCGATTGGAGCGACATGTCTACCAGCAGGCGGAGGACGTTTGAGCGCTTCGATGGAACATTTGAGCGAAAAAAATCGGACGTTTGAGCACTATAGTATAACCTATTTCAGCGCCGGATTTTTAACCCATTTGAGCGAAAAAAAAAAAAACAAAAAAAAAACACCGTAGCCATTACCCCTGCTCACCACGGGGAGGTAGAAGTAGGATTTTAAGCAAGATCTAATATTCAAAAAATATTAATTTATATAACACAGAGAAATATACATTTAAAGCACTAACATTTGTTTAAAGTGTCACACTTAGAAGCACACAAGTTAAAAATGTTCACATTTACATGTCTGTTCTAGCCTGATATTTAAAACCAAGAGTTTTGACACAGTGTGCTCTTTATATCTGTGCACTGCAATATTGTTCTTTTCATTTACTTACCTTTTTACAGGTAAGGCGTTGCTAAAATGAGCAATGGAAAATACGAGTAGGCTGAAAATCCGGCGCTCAAATGGGCTATGCAAATTACAGGTAAACTCATTAACCTGGCACTCAAATGGGTTATAAGTACGGCGCTCAAATGTTCATATGTACTTTTGAATGTGGCGCTAAATGTCATGCGCCCAAGATCGCCCCTACCAGCCGACTACTGTTTCAGCAAGCACAATACAGATCCAATTAAAGTTGTTGGTCTATTACAAAGCTGTCTTCTTTTTTTCACTTAAATTAATATGTTCTATCAATGATATTGCTGACATATAGTTCATTAGGCATTACACGCCACCCACTCACTGACTCACTGACTGACTCACTTAATACATGGAAACCAAACTGGTTGCGTAATGGTTAGCGTGCTCTCTTCCAGTGCGGTATATTGTGGGCTCGAGCCTCGGTCGGGTCAAACCAAAGACCATTAATTCGTATTTATTGCTTCTCCGCTAAGCAAGCAGCATTAAGGGTAAAGAGCAAAATCTGGTTGACCCGGAATTAGAATAATGTGTCCGAATGGAATGTGTCCAGACTGTTGTTTCAGTGAGCTAGCACTATAAAAATCCAAATAAGCGTGTTGGTCTAGTACAAAGCGGACCTCATCATCATCTCATTGAAAATTATTTTGTTCTGGCTATGATATAGCTGAAAAAGTGATGAATTGGCACTAACCAATAATCACTCACTCAATACATGGAAATATGGTATATCAATCAATGTATAGGTTATATCTAGAAATATAAATAAAATATAATTATTGTGCAACACAATTCGACCAATACCCTACAGTGACATGTAGTACTAATTCTACATTATTAACCTGATCATTAGGGGTAATTACGGACAAATTATGACGTAGATTTGATGAACATGTCAGCACTAATGTGACAATGTTTGTTTGTTTGTTTGTTTGACAGTGCTTAACGCCACTTCCAACAATATTTCAGTTATATCGTGGCGGTCAGTTTTATTATTGGAGGAAACATGATGACCCGGAGTAAACCACCGACCTGTAGAAAGTCACTAACACACTTTATCACACAATGTTATACACCTGGCTATGATCGAGATTCGAACTCACTACATCAGTGGTGATAGTCACTGATTGCATAGGTAGTTGTAAATCCAACTACCTTACGAGCACGGCCATGACGGCCCCTAACGAGACAATAAAGTATGTCATATGAATAATTAGGACTATAACTGACCATCAACATTGATTACTCATGTGACGATGTTTGGATTTTGTTTTTTCATGGAGTAGACAGTATTTGATAAACTAATCTACAAATGGCAACGTTCTATTTTTGAACGCTTGAGTAAGTTTATAAGACTGATGAAATGTTTACAGACTTATGTTATATTTGATACAAAATAGAGACATATGCCAATCGATTCGAATATTATAGATGTCGTAGATAGGTCGAAGATATGTGTATATTTTGATCGAGTCACGCCATGGAAACTATATATATTTTGTGGAATTATATTATTATTTGTTCTTGTACAAATGAACATTTTATGAACACAGGACAAATACAGAGGTGAGCCGTTAAAATGGCGTCGGGAAGGGGATCAAAATAAGCATATTATAGGAACAGGAGCGGCAGGTTTTATAGGACAGTACGTGGTTATGAAATTAAAACGCTACCAAGTTAAAGTACTAGGAATTGATAATTTTAATGAGTATTATGTGTCATTAAAATACTTAAGTTCGAATATCTCCGCTGTTGTTCTACATTTAGATATCTGTGATTCTACTGGTGTTACGAATCTCATCAACGCACATAACATTACACATGTAATACACATGGCAGCTCAAGCCGGTGTACGATATTCATTGACACACACCACAGGTATATGTGCGATCGAATTTAGAATGTTTTCTATAATTATTAGAAGTGATCAAGTTAAGGAATATGAAATTAATATAAGCGTCATTATTTATAGCGAAAACACGGAAGTACCATTCAGCGAGAGCCACCGTGTCGATCAACCCGTATCTTTATACGCAGCAACCAAACGTGAAAACGAACTGATGGTGCATGTGTACCGCAAAATGTAATGACCTTTATTGAAACAACTGAAAGGTTCATGGGTAAAAAAGCTATTTTAAATTTTGTTGAGATGGCAAAGGGTGAGGTGCTTACAAGATATGCCGATATTTCGAAAGCACAACGTGCAATTGATTAAGGAAGGTATCCAAAAACTTGTCAACTGGTACACATCTGCTAAATGATATCAATATTATACTATTTTAATATATAACGGTGGGTTAGATCTGCTTTAACATTGGGTTGTCTTGTGGTATTGTATAATATCAATATATGTGTATGGGGGAAACAAGTAGCGGAAATCATTATATAAAAACATCAAAATATAATTCATTTTTAGATCACACTTTTGCTTAGTATCGATATACGATATATATTATATATGTACAGCAACATATTCGACAACTATTTAATTTTATGTGAACGAGGTTTAAAAACAGATAGAAACGCAGATTTTGTTTTGTTTCTCCGTGAACGCAAACTAATATTATTATTTTTTACCGACAATGTACTTATTGTGCGTTTATCATGCAAAGTGAAAAAGTCATACAATACATTTGATGGACAAATATACATCGTTTCGTCATTACGTGTGTTCTTTGTCATGTCATCGCATTAATGTTGCAGTTTCTTGCCCTTTGCATTGCCTGAATCAGAAACAATATACATGATATTTATTGGCTAGTGGGGAATAGCAAAAACTTTCTCGTAAATTTTAATATCAAGAAAATGATTGCAGGATACATAGAGTTTATTGTTCAAACGTGCATGCATGGTGGCTACATTGAATAGGAGGCAGTCAACGAAGAATGGACGGTGTTGTGATGACGACAAACGGAACATACACGTGGTCATTTCCAAAACAGATAATCCGGAGCGTTTCACCGAGTCAAGGTTGCGACCGTAAAACTTTCGAAGTAATGACTTCAACTTAACCACTAGGAACCCTTGGTTCGTTGGCTTTCTTGTTATCAAGAAAATAATACAGGAACCAGAAACTCTGAAATACCTTATCACCTGAGAGATGTTTACTTAATTGCAGGTTCTGCTGAAATTTTGCTACATATAAATTGAAAGTTTACAATAGGAAATACTTTCTTGTGTTGTCTCACTGTCATTTTCTAGGTGAATGTCAAGGTATTAATCAGACCCAACTGTATCTATGGTATCCTTTATTCTATGTTTAATGGAAAATATACAATCATCATGGTCATCAAGCTTGTGTGGAATATAATGAAAAGCAAACAATACCACACTTGAATTAATTCTAAGATCAAATATCAAAATTGTAGAAAGAGGCAAAATGGATGCCACTATGTATAGACGGTTTCAGTATTTGTCTCTTATTTGTCTTATTACTAATACAAAAACATGTATTTGCATTTGTATGTTGTGTCTAAGAACACAAGGTAGACGAGAATCGTCAGTCATGATAACTAAGATAACTGGGTTTTTTTCTAATGCCAGGGGAGGGCCCGGGTGGCTCAATAAGTTAGGTAATTTGATTGCCTAGCAATTCATACAAACCTATCACCAATACAGCGTAGGCTCGCGCCCGGCTTTGTAAATTACAAAAAGGGTGCACTAGACTAGCAGCCGCAAGTGCTAACTCTTACCAGTTGCTTTCCGATAGTCGGTGGTTCTCTCCGTGTACTCCGGCTTCTCCCGCCACTAAAACTGGTCGTCATGATATAGCTGAATATTGCTGAAAGTGGCTTTAAACACCAAAATTGAAATTCAAATTCAAATTCTAAAGCCAGGGGTAATAATTCCCAAATTGGAGTTCACAGGCTATTCGGAACGAATTAAACAGATAACTGAACGACAAGACGGGACATGAACGGTTGCTCTTCCATTCGAAATCAACAGCTCCTAATACACGCCATGCGCACGAAATTAGATATCTACCATTTTATTACTATTACTGGATCGATACCTCTCTTTGGAGGACTATTAGACCAAGAGGGTAACACCCGCCCAGAAGTCAGTGGTTTATTAGATATGTTTTCATTGAAATGTGACAGTGTTCATTAGTTTATGATTGTCGGTGGAATTGTGGTAGTGTTCATTAGTTTATAGTGATTGTCGGTGGAATTGAGTAGTACAGGTCCTACATATAGACCACATTCCGCAATGTTAAATCCCCATAGGATTGTGGAGGGAAAAATGGATGAGTTATGTAATTAGTAAATTAGCGTTGATTATGTTAATTAAATGTATAATTAAGGTAAATGTGTAAATGGATAAATGTATTTATTGTTTTTTTCTTTAATTACTGCTATAGTAATAATTAGTACTATAGGACCCCCATATAGGTAAGAATTCCCCATGTTAAATGCCCATAGGGAGGAGGAGGAAATTTGTGATTAATTAGTGCATCTGGTATTATATGTTTAATTATGTTGTGCATTAATTAGAGTAGCTTATGTATAGTGGTGTATGATATGTACTGCTGATGCATATTTTAATTGTTAATCTATATAATTGTAATTTATATTAATCACTATCTGTTTTTCGTTATTATCATGTATTTTTTATAGGTAAATGTAATAGCCAAAGTAGCCACTACTTGTATTCTGTTTTTTTTCCTTCTTGTTTTGGTAACAGTACATATTATTTTTTTGTTTTTTGTAATTTGTGCAGAAGTCATAAATTGTAAATATAAGGATAACATTTTAAAGCATTTAAATTGATAATCCCCTTTATAGATAGTAAATGGTCGTCTGTTTGTCCCTGTTTGTAATATTTTGATAGCCACAACTAACATTGCTGTCAAGATTTAAATGGTCAAGTCCAATCCTCAGGCAAAATCCTTTTGAACAAATACAATATCGGTGAATGCACATAAGATGTGTTTCTTAATTGTAAATTATAAGCGTCATATGTATGTGTGTGCATTTATAATTATTATGGTGGCTTTTAAGAGTTGCTACAGTATTGATCTATATCCTTGCTGCAGAATAGATATGCAATAGGTACCGTTATTATTTTCTTTATTAGATAATTCGTTCTTTTTTGTTGGTAATGTTAGGTGGTATAAGAATGCACAAATATTCATTGGGTAATTGCTGCACTTTACTTCAGATGGTGATGTCGATATTTTCCTTAGTATGCTTTTTATAACTGGTGTAATCAGACAATATTATATTTTACATGTCTTTATTTGTCAAGATTTAAACGGTAACAATAATTCCTATCTAAATTTGAATGGTTAGGTCAAAAAAGACGATAACAATAATGGTATTCAAATGTGGAATGAATCACATTCTTAAGGTGTTATGATGACCTCGGATTAAACTGATAAAGTTACCTTTCCATTTAAATGTCATGATCAGATCTCGAAGCCAATTTAATTTTGTTAGATTTGTATTGTTGACCACTGCAAGCCAGACTCTTTAAGTAAATATGTACAGATAAATTGCACATCGCTTGTATCCTCTTATCTTTCCTAATTGGGAAATGCGAACCCCGCAATGTTCGCCTACTGATGATTTCTAAATCTCTATAGTTGTAACACTTCGTAGTACAAATAAATTAGATTAATGATAGCTTAGTGACGTAAACCTGGGTATCGCTTTGGGGACAAATTCTTTTGATAGATTAGTGACACATGGTAACAACGCGGTTAAAAAGATAAAAATCTGCGCGCCAGGTTTAAAATCGTACATAGCTGTCGGAGAGACATCACTGTCCACACCCGTATCATCTGAATTGTTCAATTTTGAAAAACAAACGTCTTCGTAATGAGGAGTTACTTACTTGTTAATTAAGACATAAAATAAAGGTAAGTACATTATTTGAGGTTAAATTTCAATACTATCTTTGAATTATCAAATATAAAACACTCCTGATGTGACATTATGATTACTAAAGATTAAGAAAGAATGTTTTGCATATAATGTTTAAGAGCTCAAGATAATGTTGGAGAATTGAATGTAAAAATGATAATTACTTAATGCACACATAAAATATATTAATATGTCTTTTTTAGGCTTGATATCAGTTCTGTGAATTTATATTTGCTATTGATTAGAAACGAAAAAAAAACTGCAAGCAGCATGAGTAATTTTGTTTGGGGGGTATATCGGGTGCTTTGAATAGGAATTCATATAGACAGGCTTAAAACTGGCATTAAAATCCTGTTTTAGTTGTATTGTCTTTTTTGTAGATACGTCGATCTGAAGATATGAATAACGCCTTTGGGGAAATTTAAATCTCTCAAGGTAAGTGTACAATAGGGCTTATATATACAAGATGAGGCTTTAAAAATAACAAATAATATTATGAATATATATTTATTTACACAACTCTTTATCTATATATCATGTACATCAGTAGCTTTCACCCAAGAATTAAATTTCGAAGGCCAATGTAGCCATTTTACAAAGTATTGTTTATTTTGTCCTTTTCCTTTTGTCTTTAACACTTTCTCCACTTTCCACAAATCAATATCTGTCACCTCTATTTTCTGTAAATCGGATTGATAAAATGTTCCCTTAATATCTTCTCCATTGTAATCCTTGATTCGGTATACTGGTACCCCTTGTCTCCAGAATCGTTGAGCGATTGTAAATATTTCTCCTGTCCATTTTTCGTCATACTCTCGAGTAAATATATTTCTAAGATGTGTAATACGTACACGATCGCCAATTTTAAACCTGAATCTGAAGTGTTTTAATTTTGCCGGTTCCTCTTTATGATTTGTCAAAAACGTTGATATACGCACGATTTCTTCATTAGCTTTGTTGACATCAGCTGGAGGCATATCTATAGTGCTATGAATTGTTCGATTATATCCCTCTGCAAAACTTTGTAACTTATCTATGTAGCGGTAAGATTGTTTGTAAGCAAAGTATCTGTAGATTTTTGCCTTGATTGATTTTATCGCTCTTTCAGAAATCGAAGAGTTGACCTCATTATACGAATAAAAATGTCGAATTCCTTCTTTTCTAAATACAGACTGTACCAGTCTCGACTTGAATTCTTGGCCCATGTCAGTGCGAATTCTGCTCGGTTTTCGTCCATCCTTGAAGATATCCTCAAAAGCTCTAGCAACAGAGTATCCCTTTTTATCTTTCAATTTTTGCAGCCATAAGTATTTGGAGAAGACATCTATAACTACCAAGATGTAGGCAAATCCGTCATTGTACTTTGAAAATTTCACCATATCCATGAGGTCAGCTGACCACTGGTCGTCAATTCCCGCCACAACAATATGTGTTCTATTCATAGGTTTTCTTAAAGGGCGTTGCAAACTATAAGGTTCTTGTCGTTGAAGCCATTTTTTAATTTTGTATTTGCTTAACTGGTATTTGACTTCTTTCTTTACATACACATACAATTTATCGGGCCCTGAATAGCTTGCAGGACTGGCAGGGTCATAGTAAACTTTCTTCAGATAAGTTTCCCAAGACATGTTCACACAAAAACAGTTCTGGTCAAAATAACTGGATTTAGAATGTAACTCTTATTATATAGATTAACTGTCATCTTCGTTGGTGTCTTCTTCTTCACTATCGTCATTACTCTCATTGTCATCATCAGCATCGCTTTCACTGTCCGAATCATTATATTCATTCTGTTCCAAGTATTCCTCCAGTTGGTGTCGATACTTTTTCAAAGTCATGCGCATAGATGTTATTTCATCATATCCCGCTTTGATGTACATTTTGACAGTGTCCATAATTTTGGTATGTATTTTTCCACCCTCCAATTTCATGATGTAACCTATCAAAGTAGCGTACTTATTCATAAAAACTTTCCAATCGTCAGATCGTAATTTATCTTCAGCTTTATCCATGGCTTCATCTTCAGACAATCCTGACTTCATGTATTTTTCAATTTTTGATTGCCGTTCTTCATTATTATCTTTTTTGCCATTTCTGCAAAAGTATGAAAAACTTCATCTTCGTCGTTTTGAATGTTTTTGTCTGTAGTGGTCGCTGTAGTGAGTGGTTGCTCTAATTTAGCTTTTTTGTTTGGTTCCATTTCTTCACAAAGAGCTTCTGTCTGTTTTCTTTTGAGTGTATTTTTTTCGGGACACCAAGTTTTGATATGTCTTTGTAAATCGTGCAAACTCTCCAGTACTACACCACAATCGTCACATGAAATCATCTTTGGCAGCAGTTGATCGTACGTCTGATCACTTGAACTATCAGTTAGAGAATGAAGTTCATCTCTATGCATTCCATTTAATATAGGTAACTGCTTTTTGGTGTCAGCACGAGTTTCACAAGATAAAGAATCGCTAGATTGTTGAAAAATGTCATCTCGTAATCGTAGTTCTTCGGGAGTTGTAGTTTTAAGATCTATAAGGAGGTATCCATAGGGCTGTTTTGTAGCATTTTCTAATTTTTCTAAAAAGTATTGTATCTTCCCGGGATACATCTGTCTTGCTAAGGTCATGATAGATTGTTTATCTACAGGATTATTAAATATAACCAAATAATGACAATTTCTTCTTTGGGTAGGATCCTTACTAAAGTACAGATTTTGATTTAATACAACCACTGATAAGTTTCTGTGATGACTTCCCTCTGTAAACAAATCCGTTATTCTTGGGTCTTTAGCCACTGTAGACATAAGATCATCCAAAACTATCATGTTTCGTACTCTGGGATCAAGATAGCTGTCTTTGTCTAAATCTATAGGTATCCCCTGTACAAATTCTACTTGTGGTAAAACAGTCCGCTGTATTTCATCATAGAGTGGCTGCCATCGTTTGTAAAGCCAGATGATTCTCTCGGGTGTTGGTTTACACATTTTGTTTATATTTTGCAGCATTGTCTTGACAAAATATGTCTTACCACAAGCTGTCGGCCCGCTCGCCGTCATCGTAAAGGGATGTTTAAACACAAATTGCTCTGTTTTTTCAGGTGTATAAATGATCTCTCCCACTGGCAAGAGTGGTGGGGATATATTATCCTCCTCCTTCGGCGGCGGCGGCGGCGGCGGCGGCGGCGGCGGCGGATACGCATCACTGCTCTGCGGATACGGATGGGTGATTCCATGTTTGTTTTATTATGTCTCAACATGACATCTTTTCTGGACAGGTTAAGCCTTCCATCCTTTCTCCTGGACAGTCAAAATTAGAATGACAGTTTTGTTTGAAAAATAATATATTTATATGTGATTGAATATCTTATATATATTAACTTGTTTATTTTAGATTTTCTTCATTTCAAGATGGAACGTCCACCTGGTAAGATGTCACGAAAATATGACTGTCAACAATGTGGAGCTTCGTTTTCAAAACAGGGACTATTAGCAGAACACAAACGAATCCTTGGTCACCGTGATAGTTTTGTGTGTTCTATGTGTCATAAGAAGTTTGGCAGAAAAGATAATCTTAAACGCCATTTGGTTAAACATCAAGATGGGTCATCATATGAATGTCCTCATTGTGGAAAAGTATTTAATCGGCCCGACAGCTTAAACAGACACAGACAACATCATTACACGCAATACGGTGGTGCTTTAAAAAGAGCCGCATCAGGAAATGATGAGAATGAACAACCGAAACCAAAGAAACGGCTTGCTAAAGACGGCAACCCAGAGGATTATTACACCATAAGAAAATTGAAAGAATCGTATATTCCTAAATTTCATACAAAAACGACGAATTATAATATCTCATTCAAGGACATCGAAATCAACAATCTTCCCGATATATTGAAGACATTGAAAACACTGTTCCAGTCTATTATCGTTAATATAACACAATCTATGGCTCCATCAGATTTAGTAAGATTGTCTGTGACTTGTCCCAATTTAGACTTTCCGATTACCATACCATTTACAAGACTTGCTCAATACAATGCAGAGCGCCTACTGTCAGAAATCGAGAGGGTTTTACAATCCTATGAGGAATTTGTTCTAGATGAAACCCTTGACATTGAACTTATGCATGTAAGGGTACCACAGGGAGGTGTTGGTAGGAGATTTCATTACGTCGATATATCCAAAATGATACAGGACAAGCGATGTTTTATCAGAATTCAAAACAATGATAATCTTTGCTTAGCAAGAGCGCTTGTTACGGCAAAAGCCCGTATAGATGGACATGACCAGTGGAACAGTATTAGACAAGGACGCCATATTCAAAAAGATTTGGCAGTACAGCTACATGAAAAGGCAGGAGTACCATTCGAAAAATGTGGACTAGAAGAAGTAAAACATTTCCAGAATGTTCTCAAAGATTACCAGATTAACATCCTATCCAAGGAACACTTTAATGGTATCATTTTTTCTGGCCCCGAAACGGAAAAAAGATTATACATCTATCATCATGATGATCATTACGATGTCATAACAAGTATGCCGGGTTTTCTTTGTAAAAAATATTATTGCGTTCGTTGCAAAACGGGTTATGATCACGTTTCGAAACATAGATGTAACAACCCATGTGCTTCTTGTCATCATGTACACGAAGATGGAGAAGAAAACTTGATACATTGTGAGGACTGTAATAGGTACTTTAGGAATAACCATTGCTTCGACAAACATAAAATGACAACAATAAGTGGGAAGTCGACTTCCAAAACACATTACAAGTGTAAAATCTGCAGTCAGCTAATTAATACCAGCATGCACAAGAAACCCCATAAATGCGGAGAAAGTTACTGCAGGACTTGCAGAGATTTTTGTTATCAAGATCATAAATGTTATATGATACCAGTTAATGGCCAGACCGATGTATCAAAAGACAAATCTTTCGAAGAAGATGTTAGCAAGAAAAAGAGTTTTATATTTTTTGATTTTGAGTGTACTCAGGATGAATTGTTTGAATGCGAGAAGGGTTATGCTCCTGGTGAGAACCGTAAATGCAGCAACTGCGGAACAAGTTCATGTGGATCCCTCAAACATCAACCTAATCTATGCATTGCGCATAAAGTTTGTTCTATATGTATGGACAAAGAGTTACATTCGACAAGTGAATGCGATCACTGTGGTAAGAATGAACTCATATTTAGTGGACCTGAAACAACGAAGAATTCTGTCAGTGGCTTTTATCCGAACAAAACTACGGGGCCAAAGTTCTTTGTCATAATTTTAAAGGATATGACAGTTATCCTATTCTTCAGTACTTATACAAAAATTCCATACTTCCAGAGGTGATCACTACAGGATCAAAATTTTTTTCCATTTACGTTCCGCAATGTAAAATAAAATTTCTCGATAGTATCAACTTTCTTCCAATGGCGTTAGCTGATCTTCCAGAAGCGTTTGAGTTAAACGAGTTGAGCAAAGGATACTTTCCGCATCTTTTCAATCGCAAGGAAAATCAGAACGTTAGATTGTCACATTTACCCGAAATGAAATATTATCAACCTGATAGCATGAAACCAGAGAAAAGGGAATTGTTCATGACATGGTATGCCGATCATCAACATGACCATTTCGATTTCCAGAATGAACTGGTGCGGTACTGCAGATCCGATGTGGACATTTTGAGACGGTCTTGTCTTAAATTTCGAAATATGTTTATAGAAATGACATCAACAAATAACCAAGGGATTGATCCTTTTGACAATTGCATTACCATAGCTTCCGCTTGCAATTTAGTTTTTAGGACAAATTTTCTCGAGTCTAAGAGTATAGGTATCATACCACCACATGGCTATAGACCACAGCAAAAGCAATCGATTAAGGCTATTCAGTGGCTGAAGTACGTTGCCGAAATTGAACAGATCGAAATTCAACATGCCTTGAATGAGGGAGAGAAAAAAATTGGCCCCTACACAGTAGATGGGTATGTCGAAATCAACAAGGAAAATAAAATAGTGTATGAATTCCATGGCTGTTTTTGGCATGGCTGTCCAAAATGTTTTGCTGCTAGAACAATGAACCCGTGACTGATTCTCTTATGTCAGATCTGTATCAGAGAACTCTGGATAAGAAACATTTTTTGGAACAACAGGGATACAAATATATTTGCATGTGGGAATGTGATTTTGATCGACAGTGCAAAGAAAACACTTCACTTAACAATCATGTTATTATGTCCGAAATTGTTTCCCCGCTTGAGCCTAGAGACGCATTCTATGGTGGACGAACAGAAGTATTTAGACTTTTGAAAGAAGCTACAAATGAAGAATCTATCAAATATTTTGATGTTACTTCTCTATATCCTTTTGTTAATAAAACTGGAAAATTTCCACTTGGGCATCCAAGAATCGCGACAGAAAATTTTGACAATATCAGCCACTACGAAGGACTTGTCAAATGTAATATCATACCACCAAGAAATTTGTATATTCCGGTATTACCCATCAAAATCAATGGGAAGTTGATGTTTTCGTTATGTAGGAAATGTACAGAACATTATTTACAAGCAAAATGCTGTCATACGGATGAGGAAAGAGCGTTTACTGGAACTTGGGTGACCGAAGAACTTCGAAAAGCCCTTGAAAAGGGATACAAAATTCAGAAGATGTATGAAGTTTGGCATTTTGACGAAATATCTCAGTATGATCCAATTGCAAAATGTGGAGGAGTTTTCACAGAGTATGTGAACACATTTCTAAAGATGAAACAGGAGGCTAGCGGGTGGCCTGCATGGTGTACAAGTGATGACGACAAACATCAGTACATGCATGACTATTTCGAAAAGGAAGGCATATGGTTAGACGAAAACAACATTCGATGGAATCCTGGTTTGAGGAATTTGGCTAAATTAATGCTCAACAGGTACTTCGGTTTATTATTGTTCCTGTTATTTAAAACGTAAATTACCCTGATGTTTGAAACGACTAATTTAATTAATTTCAAGACAAACATTGACTTTTCCTAAAACTAAACATAACATAAGAAAAAACATTTAACATAATATCACATTAGCATATAATATGGTCAATTTCAAACATCTCGTTTAAACGTATAAAAATGTATTGAATCTGAATTTTAATGAACATTTTATAATATATAATAACCTTTAAAACTGCAATCAAATATCATTTATATTTTATATTGATTTTATTTATAGTTTCTGGGGAAAGTTCGGCCAGAGGTCAAATTTAACACAGAGTTCATACGTTACAGAGCCAATGGAGTATTTCGATATGATGACAAGTGATAGCCAAACAATCAAGAATGTTAGATTTGTATCCGATGAAATGATTCATATGGATTGGTGCTACCACGATGATTTTGTTGAAGTTTCTGGACGAACAAATGTCGTTGTAGCAGCTTACACCACAACACAGGCACGCCTCAAATTATACGGATACTTAGAAAATCTGAATGAAAGAACTCTTTATTGTGATACCGACTCAGTTATTTTTATTAGCAAAACAGGAGAATGGGAACCAGTCCTTGGTGATTATTTAGGAGATATGACTGATGAATTATCAGACCATAAGGGTGATAATAATATAGTGACATTCGTTGGCGCTGGTCCTAAAAATTACGCTTTTGAATTGGCTAGACCAAACAAAAGGGGTTATACTACAAAGTGTGTCATCAAAGGAATAAGTTTGAATTATAAAAATTCCTTGGCGATAAATTTTGATACTGTTAAAGACATGGTGACAGGACAACGAAAAGAAAATGTAACAACTACCAACGAAACGATATGTCGTGACAAGAAAACCACGAGTCTTTTGACAAGAACCGAAGAAAAGGAATACAGAATTGTTTTTGACAAACGTGTAATTCAGGAAAATTATGGAACATTTCCTTTTGGGATGTAAATATGTATTCAATACTAAAATAAATAAAATTTATTAGTCTTATGTTCAGATTATTTCATTATCACCAGATTGACAGATTGAGATATACAATGTTTCAACTATATCAAGGTAAATAGTTTCTTGAAAAGAAGACGTACTAATCTACCAAAGAATGTAACACCTAGTAGTGTAAATATATACGTCACCAAGCTTTTCTATTTAAATTGTCAAACATTTAAATCTGACCCCAAGGACAATCACAGTTGACCATTTAAATCTGATGGTCAGTTTAAATACACAATTTGCAGAATTTCAGTTATTATCATTAGAAGAAATGTCAATCAGTACCAGATCAATTCAGCTATGAATTTCACATTTCTGAGATGTGCATAAAATATATTATGCAAACAAACAATACAAACAAACATACACTGACTGTTTCATAAACGCAGGAATCGGTATGAAAAGTGAACATTTACCTGACCATTCAACTTACTACAATATTTGTACACATTACCTTAGAAATACGTACTCTGTATTTACAGAATAAATACATGAATCAACAACAAACACTACCCTAAATAATTAAACAATAATGAATTCCACCAATACACTGTTATAAAAACAACACGCAAATAACCTATTAGTACATTTACTTTAACCATATCCTTTGTTGATGCTATTTTACTAATTATTACTATAGCAGTAATTAAAGAAAAAAAAACAATAAATACATTTACCAATTTACACATTTACCTTAATTATACATTTAATTAACATAATCAACGCTAATTTACTAATTACATAACTCATCCATTTTTCCCTCCACAATCCTATGGGGATTTAACATTGCGGAATGTGGTCTATATGTAGAACCTGTACTACTGAATTGTACGCGTGTTTAATAGTTCATAGTGATTGTCGGTGGAATTGTGCGCGTTTTAGTAGTTTATACTGATTGTCGGTGATATTGTGTGCGTGTTCAGTAGTTTATAAAGATTGTCGGTGGAGTTGTGTGCATGTTCATTCGTTTATGATGCTTTTCTGTGGAATTGCGGTAGTTTTTAATAGTTTATTGTGATTGTTGGTAGAGTTGCGGTAGTGTTCAGTAGTTTATAATGATCGTGGGTGAAATTGCGTAGTGTTCAGTAGTTTATTAGGGATAACGGTGGATTTGTGTGAATGCTTAGTAGTTCTTAGTGATTGTCGGTGGAATTGCGGTAGTGTTCAGTAGTTTATAATTATCGTGGGTGAACAGTCGGTAGTGTTCAGTAGTGTATAGTGATTGTCAGTGGAACTGTGAGCGTGTTTAGTAGTTTATGATTGTTGATGGGACTACGGTAGTGATCAGTAGTTTATTATCAATAACAGTGGACTTGTGTGAATGATTCGCAGTTTATATTGATTGTCGGCGAACTTGTATGCGTGTTTAGTAGTTCACTGTGATTGGATTTGCGGCACTGTTCAGTAGTCTACAATGATTGTCGGCGGAATTGCGGTAGTCTTTAGTAGTTTATAGTGAATGTTGGAGGAATTGTGAGTGTTCAGTAGTTTATAATGACTGTCGGTGGAATTGTAGTAGTGTTCAGTAGTTTATATTGATTTTCCGTGGGATTATACACGTGTTTAGTAGTTTATTGTAATTGTCGGTGGAATTGTGCACTTGTTTAGTAGTTTATACTGATTGTCGGTGCAATTGTGTGCGTGTTTAGTAGTTTATGATGTTTGTCGGTGGAATTGTGTGCATGTTCATTCGTTTATGATGTTTTTCGATGGAATTGCGGTAGTGTTCAGTAGTTTATAGTTGCTGTTGGTTGAATTGCAGTAGTTATTGTGATTGTTGGTAGAGTTGCGATAGTGTTCAGTAGTTTATTATGATCGTGGGTGAAAGTGCGTAGTGGTAGTGTTCAGTAGTTCATTATGAATAACGGAGGATTTGTGTGAATGCTTAACAGTTGATATTGATTGTCGGTGACATTGTGTGCGTGTTTAGTAATTTATAGTGATTTTCGGTGGAATTGTGCGCTTGTTTAGTAGTTCATTGTGATTGTCGGTGGAATTGCGGTAGTGTTCAGTAGTTTATAATGATTGTCAGTGGAACTGTGAGCGTGTTCAGTAGTTGATGATTGTTGATGAGATTGCGGTAGTGTTCAGTAAATTAATAATGAATGACGGTGGATTGTGTGCATACTTAGAAGTGTACGTTGATTGTTGGGGGAATTGTTTGCGTGTTTAGTAGTTCATTGTGATTATCTATGGAATTGAGCAGTTTATATTGATTGTCGGTGAAATTGTGTGCGTGTTTTGTAATTTATAGTGATTGTCGGTGGAATTGTGCATGCCACCCTACTTATCCAAGGGGCCCGAGTTAGGTAGTTGAATTACCTAACAACTCATACAAACCTATCATCAATACGGTGTGGGTTAGCGCCTGTCTTTGTAAATTACACAAAAGCGTGGACTCGAGTCGCAAGTGATCAAGTTTACCAGTTGTGTCCCAATTTTCGGTGGCTCTCGCCTGGTACTCCGACTTCTTTAACCACTAAAACTGGTGGCCATGATATAGCTGAAATATTGCTGAAAGTAGTGTTAAACACAACAAATCAAGCAATCAACCTACTTATACGTATATTGTATATAACGAAACACTACATACGATTCTAGAGGAACAATATATGTTTGAATATACCAAATGGTTAATTAGAAGCAGTAATTCGAAGACGGATAGACAACACAAAGGAACACAGGATCGTCGTTAATAATATTAAAACGGCATTGTTGTTTTTTTTTCTTTCCTTAGTGCTCTCTTATATCACAGCTATAGCTAGGTCTGCTTCACACACTGACATACATGTAGATGTTGACAATGAGAGTCGGCTAAAAAATATACGTTTCGACAAGAGATAATTCCAATTTTCCCATTGTCAGTTTTCCATTTATATGTAGAAACACAACCTGTAATGGAGTATCAGTTGATCCGATATTCCCGAGCGTGTGGTTCCTTTAATGATTTCTTGGATATAGAGTTGCTGCTTACAAAGTTACTGTACCAAGGGGTTATATTGTTAAATTGAAATCATCACGACGAGAGTTTGACGGTCGCCACCTCACCATGTTGGTCGAATAGCTGTGTCACAAATGACCACGGATATGAATCGCTTGTCGTAATTGTAATCCGATCCTTTGATGATGCATACTTTATCACGGGGATTGTAGCAGGAGAAAACGAAAAATAACAAAAAAACGATCTATAAAACACTACACAGAAAACTAAAGATCATACAACACGAACCCAACCAAAAACCCGTTGTTTATTCATGTGCAGCAGATGGATAAACAGTTCCTGTTTTACAAGTAATACATGTCGTGCTACTCCAGGTACAAATCCGGGGATAAGTCCTGCATACATGTGAACATATTAAGCTAAGTATTTGCTAACTAGCAATTTATTTCCTTTGTTTTGTATGTATTAAGTTCACTTTTCAAATTTATGCACTGGTTATTTCCATGATTGTATGTTGCATAGGTAAAAATTAACAAATATTTCATTTTGTTTTATAATGTTAGTTACGTCTGAGAGATATGCACCTAAGNTCAAATAGAAATCCACTTGTTAATGAAGTGCCTGTGCCAAGCAGGGAAAGTGAGCGGTCATGTATTTGTGTGATTTTGACTCTTTCTATGATCTATGATTGGAGTTTGGACCTGTTTCGACAGAGTGGTATTTTCTGTTTTTCGTTTTATTGATAGTTTCTATTGAATATACATTACAGTTATTACCATTTGTGCATTGTTCCATCAAAGACTGCCAAGATGTCCATGTCCATTTACTAACCAATGTAAGTCAACATCAATGTATTTCTTGCTATTAGCCACGTCAGCAGATGCTATGTATGACGTAGGTGTTAGTACTTCCGGAGAACCTATGCTAGTTGTGTTTACTGTAGGTATTGTTGTTGCAATTATGTTGTTTTTGTTTGGTGTTCTGTTTCGTTTGTACTGTTAATGTATTTTTCTATTTTTTAGCAATCTCTTCTAATTTGAGATTCTGTAAACATAAAATGACTGGGCGACCAGAAGTTGTCAAGTAACAGGTTGTCACTGGTCCAAAAATATACTTCTGGGTGACTGTCCTACGGTCCTTTAAAATGTTTATGTAATTTTTTTTTTTTTTAATTTCCGATCGATAACATTTTCCGGAAACAAATGGAAAGTTTTTAGCAGGGGTATAATAGTATGGGGAGAGAAACGTTATGCAAAAGATCAATAACTGCGTTACACTAATGAGAACTCCGATTCAGGATTTTATAATCACAGCGATTGGTCCAAATACATTTTTGTAACCAATGAATACACAGCTAATGTAATTTACTGTTCTCCCCAATTATTTATTTTTATTGAGCCAATCTATACACGTGTGAAGTTAAAAATCTTCACTAAATATTAGAAAAGAAACATGTTATTTGTTTCTTTATGATTTAATTATTAAAATTTTTAACTTTTGCGGACGAAGTGGAAAGTTGTGATCAATAAATAGAATTCTGTCAACTTAAATATTGTTTGCGATCTGGTATCTTGGATCGGAAATTTATTCATTCAATTTGCTGCAAACCCCAAAATGTACAATGTACGAAATTCATTTTACAGAAATCGGAAACCCTTTTGTGTCAATCCTTAGGTAATCGTTGAAAAAAGTCTTCTCAACAACGGAGAGAAAATCATTGACAGTAATATCAAACTACGGAAATGATCTGGCCTGTCACTTCTTTTAATCTTTTCATAGTTCATCTCTATATACACGGCTACATTTTAATGACAATTTCTTTTTTTGGAATCAGAACTTTTGTTTACAAATTAAAAACTGACTGGAAAAATTAACACTTGTTTACATAACAGAAAATGACAGCACCGTTTGCTATTTCAACAGAGTGAGATATTTGTTTGGAAATGAATAGCCAACTGACATTACCCTGAACTGAGAAGTTATTTTACTTTAAAATGACTTCTGCATAGTGGATTGGGAAACAAGTGATGTCCATTTATGCGAGTTACTCTCCACTTTGGGGAGTGCAAGAGTGGTCCTTGTAGTGGCATTAGTCTACTCTTTTTCCGGATGTCTTTAATGTGATCATGGCATTGACCTCCCCTTACAGAAACCAGCCTTTTATTGTCCCCATCCGACAGACTAGCATTGTATGGGGTTTTCGCAATTTCGCACACCTGTATCAAAATTACCTTTAAGAGCACCACCCCTCCGAAACCCCATGAGACAAGTGGAAGAATGAATTTTAATGTTATTGATCAAAACAATTAACTTGAAAACTGTTATATTTGATATATGATGTCATTTTTCATACAAAAAATATGTCAACATTTTTGGGTCACCATTTTGTCATTTGGACCAGTGACTCTAATTTTTTACTGGGCCCAAACACATTTTCATTTCAGGCACTGCTATACAAGTAAGATAAAGTATAAACGTCTAAAATGATTTATAAATCAACACCAAGTACACAAAGCAAAGTGATAAAGAATTAAACACTTCGTTGAATGACAAAATGTTCGTCCCACCGAGAGACTTTATCAATGTCTAATTAAATAAAATATTGAACAAATATGGCGACTTTATAATTACAAAAAAAGTTTTTGACAGTCCATGTGCGGAACAAAAGAACCAGAAGTTGCATATATGAAACTACATACATAAGCAAATTGAAATCCTACATATAAATTACTTATCAAGATAACACCACAAAGCACTGGTTGGAAATGAAATAGATTTTTGGAACAATGGGACTCTATACTCTTTGACTGTTCCACCCGTCTCCTTAATTACGAACATCAAAACTGGCCTAAAATAATCTTTGACGTCTCGGATACCAACAATATAAATGAACGTCTGCAAGATATCCACAAAATTCAAAGCCTAAAGTTGCGAGATAAACAACGCAAGCAATTTTTTAGGGATGGTATCAACCCGAACAAAAATATACCATCAGAATTATCTGTCACTTCTGGGGAATCGACAAGGCAGAAACGAAGATTTTCAAGGCACAAAGAAATTAATAGAGACCGAAATGACACAATGGTCAATTTGTCAACAAAAAATCTAAAACCTGCTGAAATTCGTATACTCTCTAATGGACTTAATTTCTGTCCTACCCCTAGCAAAATCAATGACTATGAGGAGCAATTATCAGCTGATCTCGACAAATTGCTAGATTTCTTCGAATTAAAGAGTATTTCTTAGCCAAAGAGAGAAACTGTCCTGTAGATGGGTCGTCCCCTTTCCTAGGTTTAAGAAAAAAAGTTCATGGATTCCAAATCCCAGCAAAAATATACCAAAGAACATACCAACCCATAACAACCTCACTCCAGCAGAAATGGGTTAGCTACAAGAATTAAAAAAAAGAGATGACATTGTCATAAAGTCAGCAGACAAGGATAGCACAGTTGTTGTTAAGGACAAAGTATATTATTTATAGGAGGCACACAGACAACTGATGGATGAAAGATTTTACAAAAAACTGGACTCTGACCCCACGGAAAAATTCAGCACTAAAATAACACATGAGCTAAACAATTATGAAAGAAAATAGTCATATCGACAATAACACTTTCGATTATTTGAAACCAGACAAACCCAAAACCGGACGCTTCTATCTATTACCTAAAATTCATAAAGTCAACAACCCCGGAGACCCATTGTTTCAGCAAATGGGCACCCCACAGAAAAAAATCTTCGAATTCGTCGATTTCCACTATCGACCTATGCATTGCACCAAAAGAATTCCATATAGCCAAGCTATCCGAATCAAACGCATCTGCTCCAATGAACAAACTACCAGAAACGGCTTGGGGAACTGAAATGTCATCTGAAAAAGAAGGGTTACAACAATGTTTATTAACCATTATTTTAACAAAGCAAGTGGTATTGACAGAAAAGACCTCATCCAATATAAAGAATAGAATGCGAACAACAGAGTGCCAATTGTCATCACATACCATCCTGCACTCAGTAATTTATCCAACATCGTTCGTGAGCACTGTACAACCATACAAAGACACCCAGAATTGTGCAAAATCTTCAAAGAACCACCCGTCTTGGCTTTCATGAAACCCATAAGTTTGAAAGATATCTTGGTGAGAGCTGACATCTCCCCTCGATCTGCCTACAATGGTCAATATCAAAAATGTGATTCGAGACGATGTATGACGTGCAAAAACATCCAATGCACACAACAATTAAGCAGCACTCATACAGGAGAAGAATTCGTCATATACTACAATGCCAACTGCAAGACAGAACATATTAGCTACCTCCTGGAATGTGCAATTTGTGGCCTTCAATACATCGGAGAAACTAAAAAACAACTTGGTAAACGCTTGAATGGCCACAGAAGCGATGCAAATTGCAAACCTGACCTTCCACTCAGCAGACATCTCAGATCGACGGGCCACCATGATTCTTTCGGCAAACTGAAGGTCACCATAATCGACCATAACCCCAAGTGGGATGATAAAATCAGACAGGAAAGGGAAAGCTTCTGGATTAGAAAACTTAAGAATGGAATCAATGAGAAAAAGTAATATCCTCTCTTGACTCCTATTTTTGCCTCATCCAGTCATATTAGGACATACAGTTTGCTTAATTGGCCCAAAGTATATATTCCACACTGTGGTGGGTCGTTTTATCGAATGAGTTTGGGTATTATTCCGTTTTCAAAAATATTTTTGACAGTGCTATTTGATACATTTACAAATGATGTCTTATTTATATTTTTATTTCTAATTTTAACATTTATTTAAATCGATGGATGGATCGATCGAGAGAGAAAGAGAGAGACAGACAGACAGACAGAGAGGGAGAGAGAGAGAGGGACTTTAACATTCTCAATTGCACAGTTTTCCATTTTCCGTAAACTTGCATCTGTTGCTTGAACATTTAGATTTAAGTTGATTGTCCATAGCAACAGAACGATGCCGAACTCGATTGTTGTCTGTCTTTCAGTTTGGACACAACACTTTTGATCCCTCATCCAAGCTGTTAACATATCATGAATGTCCCCGTTAGACCTTTCAATGCTACCTTGAGACTGGGGGTGTCTAGGTTTTCCATGGACAATAACCAGTTCTGGCCCATAAGTTTCAATTCAGATATTACCAAGGCTGTAAATTCACCTCCGTTGTCACTTGTAAGATGTGTGATGCATCGAAGAACGTCAATCAAGTTGAAGGCAACTTCAGAAGCTTTCTTTGAAGTTAATGGTTTGATATTACAAAACTTTGTGAGATGGTCTTGATACATCATAATAAATTTGTACTTGCCATTAGGGTTAGACTGAAAATCCATTAAATCAACTTATCCTATACTATTAAACTCTTTTGACAGTAAAGGTTTTACTACAATATATAGAAATAACCTTAAGCCAATTTGTAATCTATTTAAACTGGTAGAAAATAAAAATGAAAATTTGTTCCCCATGAACAAAATTCCTACAGTACAATTATCATAAGCATTTGTTCCTTTGGACCAACTAGAAAAACAACAACAGAAATTAAATATTTATT
>MJUT01057758.1:30873-40923 GCA_002080005.1 Gigantidas platifrons
TTTTTTAATTTGTGAATTAATTTTTTATACTTGTTACAGGCCTTTTCTATCATTTTTCTTTTCAGTATGCTTTCTGAGATTGACTATTTTTTTCTGAAATTTTGTACTTGCCAAGATCACAATAACAATTATTTTTATCCACATGTCCATGTAATAAGATAAGAAAACTTACTACACTTAAAAAAGTATAATATTTATTATTCGCATACCACCACCCCCCTTTTTCCAACCAAAAAAAAAACACAAAAAAACAACAAAAACTACCACACACATAAAATCAAAATCACTTGTTGAGGTCTTGTGTTCCAAAAACATACAGAGGTAGAATTTAAACCTGGTTTGACATCAGTCAGATGTACAACACGTACTTCATTAGCATGGATCGGCCGGAGCTCCCACTGAACCTGAATAAAATTTGAACTACATCCACGATTTTTTTTTAACGAGACCAGAATATAACTCAACTTTGTTGACGATGTTTAAATACGATAATTAGGTAACCCCAAGTCCACATGTGTTCAGCAAGTTCGGAATAGGGAATACATTACCGTACCTACAAAGGTCTCAAAATGCTAAAAATGACAGAAAATGAACCACGACTTCAAACCCAAATTTATAAATGTAGCAAGCAAATGACGGGTTTGTTTAATTAACAGACCTTCCTTTATGTTTATTCTTTCGATTTAAATATATTTCACCTTCATCGGTTTTGAGGACGCATTTGTGTCAGTTAACTGCAGACCAGGGTATTACCCGCCATATTTTTTATTGACATCTGGCGTCGTTTGATATTTCTGATATTTCGAGCAGTTAGGCGTTTTGTACATGTTTTATTGGTTAAGTTACACCAAACACATGATCATTAACAAAGTTACGATGCATATTATGATCAAATTAATTCAGATGTTGCTTATTTTTGTATTTGAAATACGGCCTCGCGGTCGTTTACAAAATGACAGTGACGCCATGACGGTTTTTATAATTATCTCCCTTTCCCCGCGTGACTACAGATCGGAACTCTTCAATGTCGGCGGCTTTCCCACTGTTTCAAAGATTTCATACATGACTCGAGGACTATGCAAATCCTTGCATGACTTGATTTGATAACATGTGATGTATGATAATAAAAATCGAGCTTAAATGTCATAAACAACTACAAAAAAAGAGGAAAAAAACATATAGTTTTTAAATCTAGCTTTTAAATCAATTATGGAAAACCCTAGTCCGAGATTCCTCTGCCGTTCGACGACTATTTAGAACTTGCTGTTGTCGTTTGAACGTCAGAGCGTTTGCCATAAACAAAACAGCTGATTTTCCTCTCCCACTCGAGAGAGGCACATTTCCACGTTTTGTGGCTATCAGATTTTATTTTCTATCCAAAACCCTAATATATATCGCTTCACCAATCATTTTTCTATCCATTCATAACCATCTTACCCTCAGAAAATGGTGTTGCACTCCATTACAGCACGATTTCCCCAGACCTATATAATTTCGTCATTTTGAACACTGACATTTTGGAATATTTATCACGTGACTTCGAGAGAACTACGATTACCGCAATGTATCATGGGAGATGATTTGCATATAATCTGACCTTGTCCAAAAAATAGGGGGAAACGTAACACATGCTCTTTCCGAAACCCGCGGTTAACACTGCCAAATGAATCTTTTCTATCCAACATATTTTGTATTATTTCTTTCTGCTCTGATTTGAGCTGTAGATGGAACTGTTTGTCCTGCAGAATACGCTTTATATCGTCTTGTATGTTTGTTTACGTATGCTAATTTGGCGCGCTGCATTTAGTAGCTCCCATCATGCAATGCGTTGCTATCATCTTTCAGTTAGTATCGCGAGATCACGTTAAAAAAATGGCAGTGAAATGACAAATCGGGTGTAAGAAAAAAAAAACGTGCTGTAATGGAGTGTAACACCACTCTCTGAGGGCAAGATGGTTATGAATGAACAGAAAAATGATTGGTGAAGCGATATATATTAGGGTTTTGGATAGAAAATAAAATCTGATAGCCACAAAACGTGGAAATGTGACTCTCTCGAGTGTGTGAGAAAAATCCGCTGTTTTGTTTATGGCAAGCGCTCTGACGTTCAAACGACAACAGCAAGTTCTAAATAGTCGTCGAACGGCAGAGGAATCTCGGACTAGGAAAACCCATACAGTGACATTCCGATTATTGAACCGTAAATAGTATGTCTTATATCTAGGACAAAATATTGATTAAGGTTATACGTATTTTCTCTTCTTGTTTTAAGAGTTTATTATATAAAGTTTAAAATATACTGACTTATATCAGTATATAAGACGGAAATAATCTGAAATAGTATGTGTTGCAGTTTTAAACAAAATTATTTGCTTACTATTTTTTTTCACTTTCGTTTTCCATTGCGTACAATGTTGTAAAAATTAAATATCTTTTAAAAGTTGACAAAACAAAATCTATCATAAATAAATGATGTTTAAAATAAGTAAATTATGTTACCTTTGTGTTATTCACTCTGAAAACATGTTCGTCCCACTGAAATGGTAACTCGAATAATTCAAGCCCTTTCCGTCTCCGATTCTCTCCGCCTTCTGAGGTTAATGTAGCGACCAGCGGGAGCGTAATATGACGACTGGATTATTCGGGTTACTGAAATGGCTGATCAGTTGACTGCCGTGTACGCACTTCCACCCATATCATATCAGGTGATATAGGGGTGTTTAACTAGTACTCGATAGAGACTGATGACTTATCTCCCCTGCTTCAAGGACTACTAATACTTTTTTGCTCATTATTCTGAACAAATTTATATATATCCTATATAGTATTTAGAAATAGTATAAATTTATGCACATCTTTAATTAAGCTTAGGATTGTACAATATTTATTAATTAATAATATTATTTGACCGTCCAATCATATGTAAGACAGTTACGGTACATATATTGACCAATCAGTAAATAGCTCTTGGAGTTGATTTGCGATTCACTGAAATGCGCTAAAATAACTCCCATGCCAAGAATTTCAATATATATATATATAGGGATATCTATAGAAATTATAATTTCTTATTACAGCAACCGTGATTGATTTATTAAACACAAATTTACGGTAAAATCCCTTTTCCCCTCAGTCATGCATTGTCACTTTGCGAAGAACTGCACACAGTACTATTTTATTTGCAAATGATTTTATTCATATACATTGTACATTTACAGTCTGCATTTCAGTTTAATATTTTATGATGTAATATAATGGGGGAGGGAGGGTAATGGTAGTCTTTTTTTTTTTAACGATGCATTTTGTGTAACAACTTTTATGGCTCGGAAAAGCAAAAAAATGTGTTTGTAATGCATAGATATAAGATATAAAGTTGGTTGATGTTGTTTAAACATGTTATGTTATTACTTTTCTTTTCGAAGGAAATTTGTACTTGCACGCATACGCAATTTACATAAATGTACATTTATCTTTAGAAACGTAAAAAAAAATTTATTACGATTTCCTGTCACGATATAACTGAAATAGTGTTGAAAGTGGCATTAAACACCATAACCCTGAAACCTATTACGATTTGTTTCATGAAAACACATTTATTCTAATTAACTACAGATATAAATAATGGGTATTATTTTCTCCCTTCACTATGTTCGTCCGAAAATAAATATTTTCTTTGCTAAATGTATCAAGAACAACAAACACATGTATAGGAATGAGTGGCTCGCTACAATTTATTATTCATATAATATTCTTCAAAATAATATGTCCATGTTAACAATCTTCACAATAAAACATTGATACAAATTAACTTTGTAAATGAAATCATGGAAAATACATAGAAGCATAGAAAAAATAAACTGTACGTGTTTATGTTTGTGTAGCGAGACTCGATAATGAAACATCGCACGATTTACCTTTAAATACTACCTCGAGGGTGCACTCGAATACCAAAAAAATAAAATAACGGTTCTTTAAACACCGAAAAGAAATGGATTTATTTTCTCCCTTCATTATGTTCGTCCGAAAATAAATATTTTCTTTGCTAAATGTATCAAGAACAACAAACACATGTATAGGAATGAGTGGCTCGCTACAATTTCGAAAGTACAAAGACACACACAAAAAAGGGGGGAGTTTACAAATTCAAATTTCTGGAAACAAGAAGTGTATGTTGCAAAGAATCACTAATGTATCCCTCCTTAGATTTATTTGTGGCCCACCTTCCGTGAGCACGCAAACGTCTGTCAGGAACCTTATTCACAGCTGCAGCGGACACCCTTCCGCTTCTCAGACTATGTAAAGAATACTTTGAACTATCAACACCTATTACTTTCAGTGCATCTAACAGAATTTCACGTGCTCTAGTGTACGAAAGTGGGGAATTCCTGTTAGCAAGTCTGTAAACAGACGTTTTCTTACAAAACTGAATGGATGTGAATATGTATCCATTTGATCCTATATTAAGACATGCTGCTTCTATGTATTTTCTTAACCAAAAAATGGGGCAAAGCTTATTTCCAGTTTTTGCAATGACTACGGAATTTCCGCGTCTATAAATGTCAGTTTTGCTCTGGCGAATATGTACGTTAATATAAGCATCACAAAAGCTGATATCGCTCATACGAAGTTCTGAAAGTTCGCTATACCTAAAAAAAACCCGGAAAAGCCTAGTAAACAAAGCACACAAATCCTTAAATTAATCAAATTTCGAAAATCGGAACCAAATCTATCTACAATATTCCATAACATGTCTTTAGTAATGGGTTCCTTCTTATTAACTGGCTTGCTGAGTAAGCGCTTTGCACCTTCATAAGTCATTTTTACTAAATCGTGATCACACGGTTTACTAAACAAAGAAATTTTATGAGCTCTGTTTATACTATAAAAATGAGAATCTAAAACGGAAGTAGAAATTTTCTGTTGAACCAAACAACTGATATATAATGAAACGGTAACATGATCAGCAGGCAAAGACGGAAAATTATGTAGATTACATCACAAAATAAATTTGTTAAAATAAGCATTATACTTCTTATTGGTATTATCTGCCTTGCTGGCAAACACTAAAGTCGGAATCAAACTGGCGGCTTGTCCTAGAAAACGGTGTCCTTCCAAACTCTGAATTGTCTTCCATGTGTCGTGTTTGAACAAATGTTGATTCTGAAAAGGTAACATGAAAATATAAAAAGGCTGGAAAATACTTATTTGAAAGTTAATACATAAGCAAAAATCATCTTCCGACTGAGAGCCTGAAATGGAAAAAAAAATGCAACAAAAATTGCGCACCACCGCAATGACTTTATTTATTTATTTATTTATTATTTTTTTAAACAACGCACCTACGTTGTGAAAACTCAACTGTACACAGAAACACAAATTCTGTACGTTTCTAAATAATATATATATATATATATATATATATATTCAATCAAACATCAAGCGCACCAACGCATTGAAAATTTAACAAATTAGGCGTAACACCAGTACGTTGCTATTAAATGGAGATTTAGCAAATATGCTTTTCTTATGAGAACCACATACAAAGAAATTCTTTGGTTTCACATATTCAATATATTCTGTAATAAAAAAAACTGAAACTGTCCAAAGCCTGAAACTAGACTTGGCCAGAACAGTGCAGATGTCCATTTAGGTACAATCAGCGTTCCATTTGCTTTACAATGTAACATATGTTTAACAACTCGCCCGACAAGATGTATAGGTGGCACCAACCAGTTGTTTTCAGTACTCCAGTCGAAAGCAAAAGCATCAACACCTGCGGTATTGGGTACCCAGAAGCGAGAGTTAAATTTTGAAAGTTTGTTATTATTGTTGTCCGCGAAGCGATCGCAAGTGTGCGGCCCCCATTTTCTGTCAAAAAATCGAAACATAGCATTACTTACAGACCAGTCATCATAATCAAATTCTTTACTGAAAGAATCAGCTGTAACGTTTAACGACCTAGGTATCCATGCTACCTCTAAAATGATGTTTGAATCTATGCACAATTTGAAAATGGAAGCTGCAATGTGTTGTAACTTGTTTTTCATGCTGCCTACACTGACAATACGAACAACATTTTGATTATCTGTATAGAGTTTAACGAACTTTCTTGATAACGTAGTTTTTAAACTCTCTATAGCAAACTGTACTGCTTTTAATTCTCTGAAAATATAACTTTCTCTTATTTCTTGTTCGCTGAACGTACAGTGAACAACCTGATTTACAGATTCAAGTGCAACAGCTGCTCCCGCAAAAGAACTAGCATCTGTAAAAACAATTCTATCTGGAGTCCTGTCTATTGGAGCTAATGTTCTGAAAGGCAATGTGTCTATGTTGTCTAACCAGAATTTTAATTCATACAAAACTCCATCATTTAAATCAATTGGACCATCCCATGTTGACCTATTTAATATTGGTAAATGCTTGTTCCTAGACATTATCTAACAAATATTACCCAGGGCGAACGACATGGATATAATTCTACCTATAACCCGTGCTAAAGCCCTAGCTGAAACTGGATTTTTAGATTCGATCAAGTTGCGAATCGAGTTTTTTAAATCTGTATTTTTTTCTCTCAGGGATTTGGATCACACCGGCGTCAAGATCCCATATAAACCCCAACCATTCGAGCCTAGTGACTGGTTTCCAGATACTCTTATCGTTGTTAATAATAAAACCAGCCTTTTGAAGGTCATTTTTCACATGACTGCTAACAACAACAGATTTCTGTGGATCATGTGAACCCCAACCATCATCCAAGTAAACAATAACCTGAAAACCTAATGACCTCCATCGTTTCACCAAAGGCCGCAAAATTTTTGTGAAAACCCATCCGGCTACACTGAGATCGAATGGTAACACTGCAAAAACAAAGTATTTAGTATCATTTTGTACTTTCCAAGAAAAACCTAGATATTTTTTGAAGCTTGGGTGGATTTCAACATGAAAATAACCCGACTTTAAGTCGAATTTAAACATACTGTCCCCCTTTTTGGCATAATCAAGTGCATGTTTGCTGCCTTCGAATTTAACCTTGAGTTTTTCAACAAAAGAGTTCACATGTCGGAGGTCTAATATAAGTCTTGATTTTCCCGAGCTATTTACTGAAACATGGTTCTTAGCGGATAAATTATTTTTTAAATGAACAACAGGCGGTTCTTGCAAAAATGGAATTTTAAAACCAAATTCAACAATATCAGAAATATATTTGTTACCTTTTAAATCATTTTCCCAAAAATCTAAGTTTTTCTTTAAACTACCCTTGACAACGCAAGAACCCTGCTTATAAACATAATCTTTATCATAAGAATTAACATACTCAACTTTATCATTGCCTGAAGGTTTACTGTTTGGAAGACAGGGTATACTCGACTTGACGGGATTCTGTTGCACTGGGTGTTGTTCTGGTTGTCGACTGACGGTTTGCGTACGGACAGTGTTTGACAAAATGCCCTGGCAAATTACAGATGAAGCAAGATCCTGGTGCGAAGTATGAGTTGTTGTTGTTGCTGTTGTTGAAACCTTGTTTGCTACGAAAAAGCTGGTTCTGACCACGTCCTGTTCCTGTTGCTGTTGAAATAGGTGGAGATCTCCTTTCATAGGGCTTAGCACTCCATCTTTTCCTTGAAGCTCTTGCAATAGTGGAACGAATTTTTGCAGCGTCCTCGTTGTTATCAGCAAGAGGGTAAAGAGTATATTCGCGCACAGTGTCCCAGCCATGTCGGTCTGCTATTTTAATCAACTTATTTCTCGCAGCGATTAGACTGCACTAAGGCCAAAATATCGGATAGTCTTGTGGCACGTTCAGTGTTGAACTTGTGCTGGATTTTGTTCCCTTCCTTTTGAAATACAAAATCGTCAACTGTTTTAATGGCGGTCCTTGTAGGCTGGCCTAATTTCGAGTCCACTTCGTCTATAA
The DNA here is from genome assembly GCA_002080005.1 of Gigantidas platifrons. Taxonomy (NCBI): domain Eukaryota; kingdom Metazoa; phylum Mollusca; class Bivalvia; order Mytilida; family Modiolidae; genus Gigantidas; species Gigantidas platifrons. The sequence continues at coordinate 38,792 of MJUT01057758.1, forward strand.
AAAGCTGTCTCTGCTTGTCTAAAGCTGAATTTACTGCAGCACTAATAAGGCTCACACGATCAGTGTTAGAAATATCTTCATGTCCATCATGAGACGAAGCTGTTTCCATATTCTCTTCAGACATGACGTAAACTGCACGTGTTTATGTTTGTGTAGCGAGACTCGATAATGAAACATCGCACGCTTTACCTTTAAATACTACCTTGAGGGTGCACTCGAATACAAAATAAAAATAAAAATAAATAACGGTTCTTTAAACACCGAAAAGAAATGGATTTATTTTGTAATGACTTGTGTGTGTTCACTATTACACGGATTATTAAAAGAAGCTGAAGTAACCAGGGGCCGTTGTGATCGTATGCTAGTTGTACAATCTGTGCCTATTACCACTAAAGTTCGGAGTTCCAATCCCGCTCAGAAGAGGTGCACTCGATACAACATTATGCGATAAAGTTTGTCAGTGACTTGCGGCAGGTAGGTGGATTTCGCCGGATACTACAGTTTCCTCCACCAATAAAACTGACCTACATGATATAGTTGAAATATTGTTGAAAGTGGCGTTAAACACCATAACCCTGAAGTAACCCTTGATGTGATGTTTTGTAGCAATAAAAAAATGTAGATATCTAATTTAATGTGCATAACATGTTTCTGGAATAACCACCATCAGTGCCTATCACCTCTAAAGTTGTGAGTTTCATCAGGTCAACGCTCCAAGTCAAAAGGTCGGAAAGCCAAATAATTGTTAAAATCTTTGGTAGCAAGAAAATCAAACAGACTAAATAGACTAAACATGATAGCCAAAATCAGCTGAGGTCACCCATGCCTAAGGCCTGAGGGACATCAATTTAGGAACTGTAAATTTCAATAATTATACATGTATCTACTAAACCATGCCAGTGTCGAAACACTGACTACTGAATTGTTAGTGTTTAACGTCACAATTATTCCAAATGGCCGTCATGGTTGTGATGGTATGGTAGTTGGATTTTTAATTACCTAGGCAATCAGTGCCTATCACCTCTAAAATTGTGAGTTTGAACCCCGTTCATGGCGAGGTGTACTCGATACAACATTATATGATAAAGTCTGTCAGTGACTTTCGACAAATCGGTTGTTTTCTCCCGGTACTCCGTTTCCTCCATCAATAAAACTTACCGCCATGATATAGCTTAAATATTGTTGAAAGTGGCGTTAAACACCATAACCTAACCCGTTTATTTGAAAAGGGAGATAACTTTGTCAAAACTCTTTTCACATGTAGATAATAGTTTATATTTTGCTCATGTGTAGAAATTATGAACTGAAATTAAGTCAAAATTATTTCAATTAAATGAATGACGTTTTAATATGATTATAATTGTTGGTAGGAAGAGTTTAAAGATACCAAAGTGGTAATCAGAATCCGTAAATCGAAGAAGGACAGACGACACAATGGCCAAAAGAAAAAGGACAAAAAGACAAGCAATCATCTACTAAACCTACAGTACACATACAACTAAAGATCTAATGACACAAAACCCAAGTACAATCTGTGGGTGAACTCAGGTGCTCTGGAAGGGTAAACAGTTCCTGCTCCACTAGTAATCTAGGTCACATAGTGTTTATGAATTGGGAGGGCTTTCCTGACCTACATTTTTGTAATTTGTAAACATGAGGTGGATAATACCATTTATAACAGATGCTTAAATAAAAACAAACAACTTCTTTGGCAGTATTTGGCCACAGCTTTTATAAATATAATATACATGAAAATTTACAATATACAAGGTAAATAGCAAATCACAGATCGTGATAGCACTGTAACTACATTTATATACTACTATCACTGGGTTGTTAGCTCTACAGATGGAATAATAGTCCCCGAGGGTATCATCCGTCCAGTAGTCAATGTATCGGTACTGACATGGTTTATTTAATACCTATATTTCTATACTACTATCAATGGGTTGTTAGCTCTACAGATGGAATAATAGTCCCCGAGGGTATCATCCGTCCAGTAGTCAATGTATCGGTACTGACATGGTTTATGTAATGCCTATATTTCTATACTACTATCACTGGGTTGTTACTTCTACTGGTGGAATAATAGTCCCCGAGGGTATCATCCGTCCAGTAGTCAATGTATCGGC
>MJUT01057759.1:32989-45304 GCA_002080005.1 Gigantidas platifrons
AATAGAGATATTTCACCTGGTTACGTTAACTTGAAAATATAGATATTTCACCTGGTTACGTTAACTTGGGAATAGAGATATTTCACCTGGTTATATTAACTTGGAAATAGAGATATTTCACCTGGTTACGTTAACTTGGGAATAGAGATATTTCACCTGGTTACGTTAACTTGGAAATAGAGATATTTCACCTGGTTACGTTAATTTGGGAATAGAGATATTTCACCTGGTTACGTTAACTTGGGAATAGAGATATTTCACCTGGTTACGCTAACTTGGAAATAGATATTTCACCCTGGTTACGTTAACATGGGGGCAGAAATATTTCTGTCTTGGTGACTGTTTCAATTTAAAATGAAAAGCAGAGATGCTTTTAGAACCTTTTCCCAAGGACTGGACGCAAAATGGCTGTATGTAAAAACTCAAAAACTGTTTTCCTAAGAAAATCTCTGCTTTTGTTTAAGAAAGTTAGAATAAGCCAAAAAAATGTGTTTTTTCTGTATTTATCGCAACATTCAGCAACTTTTAGCTAGATTTGCTTGAAGAGGAAATCCCAGATAATTATAACTAAATGACCAGTAAATCCCTTCCCAGACATAGGTATGTGTCTGTAAACCTCATCACCTTAGGTGGGTATCAGGGCATGAAAGTTTAGGCATGGGGCCAGGAGTTAATATCTTAGCCACTCTACAATCCAAGTCAAAATTATATTTTATATAGTATATAAATTACATTTGTGGGAAGCTGATAAATTTTTAAGCATGTATCCTATATACAGAGGTTAAAATTCCAGAGAAATGGTTATACAATGTAGCCATACAACGAGTTCTTTACTCAATACCTAAATCTGTGGTGTAATTCTTTGTAAAATTAATGAAGGTTTCAAAATAAAGTTAAGTCTACTAATCCTTACAACTCTATCATCTCAACTTTCACTTTCAAACTTACAGAAATACACAGCATATAAAAGCAATGCTTTTAAAAAGCAAGTAATAGCTGACAACAAAGCCAATGTTATCTTACTTACGTTCACCGGAATTTAATATCGATTTATTTTGATTTCTTTTTACAAAAACAAGATAATAAAAGCTAGTTCCTGATATTCAGGCAATCAACAATAATCCTATTAATAATATATGCTTTCACGTGGAAAGGTTTGGTGAGCATGAAATCTCACAAGGTATTATGATTTTAATCCCAGAACTTCCAATAAAATATAATTGTAGTTATCTTAATAAATTAAAGGTTAAGTTGCACTTCCTATATTTCCTCAACAATACAAAAATAAAGAGCAAAGCCAAGTGTAGCATGATACGACTAGCAAATTGAAAAGGTGTTCCTCCCACACCAGTTTTATTTTATACTCGAAATCCTTTTAAGTCAAGCTGACTCGGAAACTGAAAGAGATAGAGGAAATCCATTGAATGAAAGCGCTCAGCACATTCAATTAAAAAAAAAATGCATAAAAAATTAATAAAAAAAAATTCTATCTACCTTCCAATTATGAGAAATTTGGGAATTTGGGCCTCTTTTATACCTTTTTCTGAAACAAAATGACTTTTTTTTATCGACGTCAGTAACCCACAAGGATGATTATTTTGCAAAAAACTGCATAAAAATTTGATGACAAATAAAAAAGTTCCAATTTTGAAATTCTCCCCTTTTATTTCAAAAATGGTAATAGTGAGATAATAATGCTATTGGTTTTTTTCCTGAAAGGTATGCCTGCCATACCACCAATCAATCCAAACCTTTATTCTATGCCAATGATCTTTTATTTAAAAATTAAGAAGGATCAGTCAACTAGAGTTAAAGTATCCCATGGAAACAATTAGTGTCTACAGACAAAGATACAAAGATTAACGACCACGCCACACAATTTTTGCAGTCATATAAAAATAATATATTAATTTTTGGTGTAATATACTTTTTGTGTGGCTCTCTTATGCACACACATTAACTATAAATATACCAACAAACAGTGTTTCAGCTAGACTTTGAAATCTTCAGGACATTCTTTAATAATTAAACTAATTTTTATACAGCTCTTCAGGACAATTTGAGAAATAGGTGGGCAAATGTCCTGAGACCGTTGCCTAGCTGAATCACTGACATATATATTATTAGAGGACCTTAAGTGGTCTATCAAGGACTACCCTGTAAATGTACTACTAACATGAAACTAACATTAATCTCACCGGTAATTAAATAATTGAGCAAATACTACAAGTATTACTTATATAACAATTAATTCTATACTAAACATCCCAATCTATAACAATTCTATGTTGAATCATCACAATGCCCCTCTAATATCTAAAGGATTCAAAAATACAATATATAGGGAGCTTCATCTGTTAAAACGAGTGTACAGATATTTATTATATAGATGTCTGTGAAATACCGAGATTTTCAAGTGAAAGCAATATACTGGTATTTCACTCTGTGAAATAAATCATTTTTATTGTGACATCATGTTACCAATGTCGTCACGTTCAAAAATATCATTGAGTGTCAAGACAATTAAAAACTAGTTCCTTTTTGAAATGTCTTATTAGCACAAACAAAAATGTAAAATCTATGTAATAAACAGTAAAACTATTCTTACATTCTGAAAATAAAAAAATTAAAGAATTGTGACCTTACAACAAAGATCATTCACTCAATGGGCATTCGTGATGGCATTCATGAATTATTGGGTTGTTCGGAAAGCAAACAGTAGTTATACTATAATTAATTAATTAAAAAAAAACATATTTCTGAGAATTAAGTCCAACTTAATCACATTGAAAAGAATATTAAACACAAAAAATATACATGTTCTAAGAAGCATGTTAAATGTCATTAAAAAAAATTAGAATTACCCGGTATACAATTCTTTATCAATGACAATCAAATTTACCATTAATTTAAACAAGTCATGTCATCTTGATCGTAAAAATCAGAAAGAAAGATTGTTGAGCAAATAACCTTTAAAATGATAAGTCTAAATAACATGATATTATTGGTAGTTTTCTTTAAAAGTCTTAATCTTAATGATCATACACGTTTTTTGTTAATGATGTGCTCTATTTTAACAACTGTTGCCTAGCAACCATTTCAAAACATTTTGAATCATACAGAGCTGGATTACTATTATTTTACCAACATATATACATATTAATTGAGGTATAATTTGTATAATATTTTGTCATGGTATAAAAGCTGTCGGTACTTTCTCTCCTACATAGAGAATAATTACAAAATATAACATTCCTGTAATAATATCTGATAAAAGAAAAAAATCTGCAGCATTTTTTATGAAAGCTTTGCCTGAAGCAGTAGAAACTGCTTACATTGCATTATATTTTTGTCACCAATAATGTCTTAGCTCTCAGCCATTATATAAATAGTTAATATGTCATCCTGATCACGACATATATTTAAGCATTAGCTGTAATGGGTATAAGCAATCTAAAAGATTTCCATGGGTTTCGTCAAGCTCAGGGCCAGCAGTTCCATCGAAATCACGTGATCTGGCAGACGAAAATAACAAAATTTTGACGGAATGGAAATGATTCGAAACAACCGAATTTTATCGTCTCAGTTGACAGTCCACTTTACCGAGAAGCCATTGTGTGACGTCACATTGACTACGGAACAAACTCGATAAAACCAAAAAGTATATACTGTTTAAGACATAAAAAAATTAAAATGTTGGAGTTTTGTGACATAGTTTATTTATTTTCATCAACTGAGGGGGTCAACGATACTTATAATCACTGTCTCCTATCCACTCCGACTCCGAATGTTTGGAATCAACTTCCGGTGAAGTAAATGTTATCAAACAACCAGTACACAGGTAGGAAATCTGCTTATTTTAACACAATAAGTACTTTTTTTAGAATAAATGCACAATAGGTAGATGATCAGCACATATTTTTCGTTGTTTTAAACCTTTCTTCAGGCCACAAAAGTCTATGATTAATATTTAAATCCCTTTTCTAGATCCAGTGCAGCACGTTTTAGTGTGTTTGTTCATGAAAAAGGTGAACAGTTTGCACCAGTAGATCAGTATGTTTTGAGAATTTGGTATGCAATCTACAAAAAAATATTTGTCTGATCGATAGGTCGTCCGAAAAGCTAACAAATTTGAAAGATCATGTCTATTTTATCAGATTGCTGTGCACTGCCGTCGAGAAGAGTGTACGAGTTTGGAAGTACGACCTTTTTCACGGGTGTACGGTTCGGAACGATCTGACACTAGCCGAAAAAATGAAGTAGCCATCAAAACTCTCTGTAAAGAATAGTATAGAATGTGTCTTCCTAAGTCCATAGCCCTTATTAATCATGCCTACAAGTTTGTAGCATTGGATAAAAATGGAGAAAAGATCACTACTGTTTCATCAAATGGAATCATGATCTGAACTGTGAACACAAATTCGATAGACTTGGTCCAGGGATAAAGATAAGGCCGAGAAAATAAACAAACATTATAAAGAACTAAAGAACAAGAAATAACCAAAATAACACACAGAGAAAAATAATAACAAACATAAACTTGACCCCACACCAAAAACGGGCAGCACGGACCAGATGTGCACCGGTAAGGTAAGCGGCAGGCTCAGCTTTTCTAGCAACAACTGCAGAGTTGCTCATGTAATGTCATCTCTAGCGGTACACGAGAAAAGAGAATTATGAAACTAAATATTTAACCTTGTGGTTCCATAGTTACGCTTCCGGGCATTTCTTATCTCTTAAGCGATTCAGTGCTTATATGTGACAGGTGGTTTAAGTCAGAAAACATATCCCAGTATCGAAACACTAGAGGGATTAGGGATTAATATTCACGGGCCTAAGAAATGTCCCAAGATTCTTCAAAAAGTCAAATAAAGATGCTTTTAAGAAAATAAAAACCGTACACTTTCCTAGTGTCAAATCGTTCCGAACCGTACACCCGTGAAAAAAGTCGTACTTCCAAACTCGTACACTCTGCTCGACGGCAGTGCACAGCAATCTGATAAAATAGATATGATCATTCAAATTTGTTAGCTTTTCGGACGACCTATCGATCAGACAGACATTTTTTTGTAGAATGCATACCAAATTCTCAAAACATACTGATCTACTGGTGGAAAATTTTCACCTTTTTTATGAACAAACACACGAAAACGTGCTGCACTGGATCTAGAAAAGGGATTTAAATATTAATCATAGACTTTTGTGGCCTGAAGAAAGGTTTAAAACAACGAAAAATATGTGCTGATCATCTACCTATTGTGCATTTATTCTAAAAAAATACTTTTTGTGTTAAAATAAGCAGATTTCCTACCTGTGTACTCGTTGTTTGATAACATTTACGTCACCGGAAGTTGATTCCAAACATTCGGAATCGGAGTGGATAGGAGACAGTGATAATTACCGTTAACTATTTTCAATGGTAGATTTTCGTAACAATAAAGGGAGAAAATGTGACGTCACACAATGGCTTCTCGGTAAAGTGGAACTGTCAACTGAGACGATAAAATTGGGTAATGACAGGATTAGAGAAGAGAACAATGACATATAATTGCAGGAAAATGTTATTTGGTTAAAGTGTTGACAATTTTTATTAATTTTTCGCAAGTTTAAAGAGCCAGAGCCGATTTCTCCACAACGGCGTTGCATTCCTGTTCGTTTCACTCACTACGTTCGTGAAACATCACTGCCCATATGACGTATTTCTCATCATATTGATAAAATTTCCGATTCCTGTGCTAGAACGAGCTTCATAATATTTATAAAAATTCTGCCCAAGAATATTTCGTCTTGTTACAGTTGTAGACCGAATTATTCTGTCATTCTATATTTATCTTTTACTTATCTGACTTTTTATGTTTATTTTTATTTTTTTGCTGCTTAATACACTTTATCAATGACCATGGACACAGCCTCAGGTATTTTCCGTTCGTCGGAACCACAATCTAGTCCTGTCCGTATGCATGACTTTAACTCACTGGGTTGTAACCTTATGGAGCATGAACTGCTTTGCTTGTACCATTCCGAGGAACATGACCGCACCCCGGTTTTTTGTAGGGTTCATGTTGCCCAATCTTTAGTTTTCTGTGTAGTATTTGTATATCATAATTTGTCCTGTTGCCAAAGTTTTGGTTTTTGTCTCTCTTCTGATTGCTCGCCTTTCTCGATTTATGGCTATTGATTAGTATTACCCTTTTGGTATCTTCAAACTTTTCTTATACAACCCTTAATAAAAGATTCAAGACAAAATAAATCTATTCTTTTAGCCATAATATATTGAAATAATAATACATTTGTGGTTTTGTTTCGAGTTAATAATAAACATAATCCAGCTCAGGTTATTTGACCCTTCAAATACACAGTTAAAATATATGTGCAGTGCCGTCTTAACGTAACGCACGGACACACTGGGCAGTTACCCTGGTGCCCCATGAGCATGTGAGTCCCATGCTAATCTATACATGTATGTTGTGTAGTAGGCATGTTTTTTTTTATTGTTTAACCACCGACTTCGTTGGAAGTTCCAATACAATAAATATGTTTAATTGTATCGACCATTTACACTTTAATTCCTGTGAGTGGTTGTGTAGGTAGGGGCCCAGTGCACTGCCTTGCCTGTGGGGGGGGGGGGTATGTGATAAAGTTTGTCAGTGACTTGAGGCAGGTCTGTGGATTTATCCGGGTACTCCGGTTTCCTCCAACTGACTGCCACTGAAATATTGTTGAAAGTGACGTTAATCACCATAAACCGCACCCCCAATGTTCAGATCATTTGCTTCTTTTCTACATTTGGAAATTTCGTATTCTTTATTCGGAATTTCAAGCGGCGTTTATACTCCAGCTATAATGAAAATCTAATATGACACCCTTCTTTCGCTTTGTAGGTGTCAAACCATTAATTCACCAATCAGATTTGAGAGAACCACCGACCATGGGCAAGCAACTGGTAAACTTTATCATCCGCGGATGCGAGTCGAGTGCACCTTTCTTTTGTAATTTACAAAGCCGGGTGCGAACCCATGCCGTATACGGTATTGGTGATAGGCTTGTATGAGTTTTTAGGTAATCCAACTACCTAAGTCATTGAACAACCCGGGCCCTTTCACAAATCAGAGCTGAGAACGAAAGTAGCCCTTTTTAAAGAAAAAATTCCTTTCACTTTGTAGTATTGTAAAAAATACTGAATGGAATTCAATAATTAAAATTGATAATTGAAGTTAAATATATAAAGATTATTTTGAGCCCAATATGATGGATTTAGTTTTATTTTAATACCTCTATGTCAGGGGCGGATCCAGGGGGGCTAAAATTTGAGAAAAAAAAATGATTTTTTTGCGTAAAATCGTGATTTTTCACACGAAATACCCCAAAAATTTTCGCGCCTCGTTCCGCTCGGCGCGATTATTTTAAGTGCGGCCCCCGAACTTGAAATCCTGGATCCGTCCCTGTATGTAGTATGACGGATTTGATGCATGACCTAAAAAAAAACCTGAATTCCTGGGGATGCCGGAGCTATTTTTAGAGTAGGCCGGTGTTTTCCATAGCCTGGCATTTCACTGCAAGATTTTAAACATGGCCTGATATTAGATATTCTAACATGACCTCCTTCTTTCGCATTGTTAACAATTACGAGCGAGTTATCCATTCAGTATAATCTCATTAACACATGCGCCGGTGAATGTGACTGACTTTTTCATTGGCAGCATAAATTGCAGTCCGAATAATGCCGATAAAGGGCACAATATTATTCGAGTTACATAAATTGTGTGCGACATTTTCCGCAAGCGTAAATATAAATTGCCGTCTTCCAATCAAAGTATACTACCGTATTTGTACTCTTCGACATGTCAGAATCGAAATAAAACATGGAAGCCAGAACGTGTTTTGAGTTTTAACATGGATTGGCGGATATTAGTAAATTGTATCCCTCACTTCTGACTCGGGATAAAATACTATTATCCGCCAATCCATGTTAAAACTCCCAACACATTCTGGTTTCCATGATTTATTTCTTAATTAGTAGAGGAATCATGTACGTTTCAGAAAATATATGGTCTTGAAAAGGTTAAAGCCAGGTAGGCTCGATAAAGCACAAATTTAGTAGAAAATGTTAAAGACATTAATTAGTGGTTTGACACCTTTGTAAACAAACCAGCGAATTATTTAGATGGCTAAATCTCATTAACACATGCGCAGTGTCCACATTAAAGCCAGGTGATAAATACACAAAAATAGAATTATTTACACTATTGTTTATATTTTAAACATCTATATATATCGCAATGCCAGCCATTTCATTTATTACTTAAGAATTGAATGCATTTTTTTGTATTTTATTGGCATGTAAAAGCGCGGACCGAAGCACATTCTTGCATCAGAAGCAGAAATATTTAAAGATTATTTGTTTATTTTAGCATGATTTTTCCGTCAGATTGCCTTTATTTTCTTATGATTTAAAGACAATTTTTGTTTTCTGACGTCAAATTTGCTATATATTTTTTAACCAAAATAAAATCGGAAAAATCAACATCTGTGTTTAAATTACCAGAAAACAAAAACAATGCAGACAAAAATTACTATCAGATAAACAAATAAAATTCAAAGAATTCTGGGTGTCTTGAAATAAATTTCATAAAATTCTGCCCAGAGATAGCTTTAAAATATTTTTTTGAAAAAATTTGGTTTTATATGAAGTATATAGCAAAAAAATCAAAGGTGACGAATACTTATGTCCATGGACAGGACTTGTATCATTTTCGCAAGTGTTTGAATGTGAAGCGGGTTTATTGTTTCATAGCTCTGATGTCGAATTGTAGTGAAATAATACAGAGCTATTATTTTATAAAGTGGCGTGATTATGAATTCGAGTGTGCAGTCAGATATATCCATATGGCCTTTTTGTTTATGAACGTCAATTTGTTGACAAAATGCCATCCCTAATAATATATGACGTAATGGGAAAGTCCCTTTACGTTGTTTTCGTGATGCTGATTGGTTGTGGGATTTAACGACGTCAGCCGTTTGTTCAGTGTGGAAAGGCAAGAAATCAGACGCAGCAGGAAGATTGATTGAGAATGATTACAGTTGGGTACCGGCGAAATGTCTGATAGACAGAAAGTATCTGCTAGAGTGAGTAATATGTAATTTATCACCGGATAGGTGACGGTGACCAATGTGGTCTGGTGACGTCGTCCCATTTAGTGTTAGTAATTTATCGGAGAATTATCAATTTTATGGTGCCGGTGACGGTGATGGTACCAGTGACGGTGGTTGGATGACATCGTCTAATTAGACAATATACGTTCCTTATCGGCAAATATAAAGTTTATTTGTACGAGCTTTAGAAACAGGTAGAAATGCGAGGTTTACCGAGCATTTCTCGCCTATTTTGTAGCGAGTACAAATCAACTTTATATTTCCCGACAAGGAATGTATGTTGTTTTATACTGCAATTCAAATATTAAATATCAAATATATAAAAAAAGAAATTATCTAAATAAAGCAGAAAAAACGTGTTTTCAAACGATGAAATCTGCAGTGGAAATTATGGCGCCAATCAAGCTTGCATTATAACTTCACAAGCAAAATTACATTGTTACGCAACAACAGTGATTTCAGGGACCTAGACTGTTTTGCTTTTATAGCTTGTAAGTTGAAGTCAAAGGTAACAGGAGACTTTATACGGTCATTGACCGTATAAAGCAAAAGTTTATACGACACCTTTTATCAATCCTGTGAAGTTACCAATTCCAGTATAATATTTAAGTTTTATACTGCAATCGTTCTTTTTGAGCAGTCAAAATGCGTTGACAGTATATTTACAAGTGATAAACGGTCACTGACCGTTTATAACATTTAGAAATCAGTTGGGGCCTCTTTTTAAATAATTTGAATATTGTTAGTAATATCCATTAATGTCACTAATGATTGCAGTATAAAGACAATAACAGTACACTGACTTGACATAAAATTCGATATACGTATTCGGCAAGAATCTGGGAAAATGCTCGGAAAACCCTCGCATTTTCCCCGATTCTAAGCCTCATCCGTATCACTGGAATAAAACTGATGACCGTAACTGTAAATTACGGTCATCCCAAGATGGCGGACATGAAATTAGGTAAGAATCTTTTTTGTCGATTAAATTGTTTCTATAATGTATTTTAAATGACACATGCATTTAGTACGATAGTAATCTATGAACTTTTCACAAGGAAATCACAAATTACGACTGAAAAATGTATATGAAAGAGAAAATCCGCTTTTTAAAAATCGCTAAGATGACCGTAAGTTGGCGTAACTGAAAACTGCAATTACGGTCATCTTAGCGATTTTTAAAAATCGGATTTTCTCTTTCATATACATTTTTCAGTCGTATTTTTGTAATTTCCTTGTGATAAGTTCATAGATTACTATCGTACCAATGCATGTGCCATTTAAAATACATTACAGAAACAATTTAATCGACAAAAAAGATTCTTACCCGATTCTACGTCCGCCATCTTGGGATGACCGTAATTGCAGTTACGGGTCATCAGCTTTACCCCAGTGTGTATATCGATTTTATGTCAAGTCCATGCACTGTTATTGTCTATATAGTTATTTAACCATAGGTGATGGTACTGGTGACGGTGGTCTAGTGCCATCATCTAGTGTTTAGTGTTAGTAATCTAATTATAAGTTTATGGTACCGGTGACGGTGATCCAGGTGGTTTGGTGACAACGTTTAATAGTGCTATTTATTTATTTATATGTGTCAGGTACCGGTCACCAGGAGCGGATCCAGGATTTCCAGTTAGGGGGGGCGCATTCAAAATAATGGCGCCGAGCGGTGCGAGGCGCGAAAATTTTTGGGGTATTTCGTATGAAAAATCACGATTTTAAGCAAAAAAATCATATTTTTTCCAATTTTTGAATCCGCCCCTGGTCACGGTGATCCCTGTGACCTGGTGTCATTGTGATGTAGTTAGCGTAGGTAACGACGGCAGGTAAATAGTTTGTTGACGGTGACCAACCACCCTTTGAAAATTGAAATAGTGTTTTGGTGACAAACTCTGTTGTTCTTATACTAGTATATAAAATTACGGTGATTATCAGCGTAATTGATACTGTTGTGTAGGGGAATAGGTGGACATTGTCACTCTTGACTTGTGATTTGATTGGCAGGTAACTTATGGGAATAATTATCCATCAGATAATATTAAATTACTAGACGTCGATCAGTAATCAGTTGACGCCATCCATGGGACCAGTTGCAGTGAGCTCCTCTGTCAAGATTTAAATGTTTTAATGAAAATTACGTTTTACACTTATTTTGTATTCACAACTCTTATTTCTCATCAAGAAGAAACATTCGATCAGTTATATCGAATAACTGGGATATTCCAGAACCCATTTCTATAACGTACATTTGTAGTGTAGTTTGTGGTAACATATAACATGCCACCAACTTTACTGCCTTAAGAATCCCTTTAAGATTTTGCAAGCACCGTCGCCCGTTTGAGTGTCCGACTCTAACACCAGGGGTGCGGGGTTGTAATATTCACTAAAAATACTCAACATATTCAAAAAATAATAAATATGCGATGTGCAATTATACGAAAGCCCAATGAGCTCATTTTCGTAGCTAATTTTTTTTTTTCGCATTATAAGGCGAAACTTTCGCGTTAATACGCGTAACTTTCGCGTTAATACGCGTAACTTTCGCGTTATAACGCGAAACTTTCGCGAATAAATGCGTAACTTTCGCGTTATAACGCGAAACTTTCGCGAATAAACGCGAAAATTTCGCGTTAATACGCGATATCATACAAAATACTAATTATATGTGAATTGAAACAAACATTTTATAGATGTAAATATTTAAAATCAATTTTATTTTCCACACTTTGTTAATTTAGCTCCAAAATATATTTTTGAACTAAAAAAGTGAAAAAAGAGATATTTTAAGCAAAAATACCAAAATTTAAATGCTTGATATAAAATTCAATTTTCTACAAAATTTCAAAAATAACCATTCCAATTTTTTAAAACTATTAATTTTATGAATTTGTTGTTTGAAATATATGAATAGTTTCACAAAGAAAAATGGAACTTTTGAACAAGAGCCTGCTGGAATCAGAAAAAATTTCATGACTAATCCTCGATGGAGAATTTGGCTGCCTAAAACACCTCCTTCAAGGGATGAAGTAACCAAATTTGAAATCTCTTTTATTTTTTTCAGAAAAGTAATACTCTAATTGTTTTGAATGTGTAAAAAGTTTTTCTCATGTTGACCCAAATAAAAAGAACAAGCTGATTAAATAAATAGTATTTTTT
>MJUT01057759.1:51289-75080 GCA_002080005.1 Gigantidas platifrons
CTGTCTCCAACATATCACTGTGTCCAGCAAACTACTGTGATCCCATTTGCTTTTAATATGCACTTGTTCAACAACTTCTTGATATGCTGAAGTTGTATCATACTTTGCTCTGTGTAACCCTTTAGTGGAATTTGTAATACCTAGCGATAGGATTCTTTCTAAATATGCCATTGAAGGAAAACAATGGAAAATCATCTCTGAAACAAATGGGGAAATTTGTAATTTCCAATACTTGACATTTTGTAAATATGTCAGCTGGAATTTTTGTTCTTCATTGAGAAATCTTTTCATTTAGAAGTTCTTAAATAAATGTAGATGTCTTGTTGCAATTGTCATGGAAACACATATAATGCTAAAATTATAGATTAAAATCACTTTAATCATGTTCAAATAGTACAAGCTCTCTTTCTTTTTTATGTTGTTTTTTTTAGTTCATCAGAGCGGCCAAAGGCTCAAATGAGCTTTTTCCAACACTTGTCGTCCATCATCCATTAACATTTTACATTTAGATATTAATTTCAAGAACGGTCACCACATGGCCAAGTTGGACCAAACTCTTTGGATATGGTACTCCTCTTCCAATATTTTTTGTCTGGGGACCTTTTAATTTGTGACACCCAAGATGGCCACCAAGACTTGCTTTCTGATTAGTTGAAAATTGAAACTCTGAAAATCTTCTTCAGAATCACTGAATGGAGTGAAACCAAATTTGATCTAAATATATAGGTGATCTCCTTTCAAAATTGTTTGTTGAATCCCCTCTGCTAACCAATGGTCACCATAGCTTATTATACATATTAGAAGGGGTTTCTTGAAAAAAAAAATCTAGCAAAAATAATTGGCTCACATTCACATTTAAACTCAATGTGGTACAAATGCAAAAAGTCCTTGGGTAGTGACTTTTGAAATTATATTTGTTCACCTTATTGACATCGTCACCACTCTCCAGAAATGATTGCTATAATTTGTATACAAATAAGGATTTGTACTAGTATTAAAGAAATTCTGAAAAGAATTATGCAAACTTTAAATAGAGGAAATTATATTACAAGTAAAAAAAAATTAACTGCAAGAAGTGAGCAAATAGTTTATTTGAATTTTAGAATGTAACCTTAGTAACACATAAACAACATATCTGTTCAGCAAAGAGTAACAAATGTCTTACATTAAAAAAGACTGCCTATAGTTAATATTACAAGTAGAACCTATTTTGATAGAATGTGAATAAAATAGAAAAAAAAATAATTGTTGAATCTGTTTTAACATGTAAATTTCTGAAGAGAGGACTTGATTACATTTTATATATCTCAATATCTCAAAATACAAGATGAGTTCAAATTTATGTGAACAAAATTTGTAAATACTGACGATAAATGTCTAGTCTGTAGAATTGTGAAAAATCATGAACCAAGATATTGTAAGCTTGAAGTGAAAGTTTATTACTCTGATAAAACTATTTTTTATTTATTTTAAAATGTTAATGGTTTCTTGAATGATCTCCATGTTTGTAATAATAGAGTAAAATGTATAATGTAATTAAAAAACTGCCTTCTGGAACAAGTACATGTTCTTATTCAGAAAATTATTCATGTTGAACTTTTGATATCTTGACATTAAAAGGATAAAATACTGGTATTCAAGTTATAAGATAAGATAAGTTTTATTTAAAGCTGGCATGTTAAAACAAATACAACACAAGCTCTAGTGAGCTTTTGACTGACACAAAAATAAAAAAAACAATTAAACGTCAGGCCCCAATGCCACAAAACTTTTTCTTTGCTGAGCAAACTTTTTTTTACTCAAATCTGTGTACTCAGCCAATCAAATTTGAATATTTCCTTATTTGAGAATATTCTCAGACTTAAGTAAATTCTCAAGTTTTGTGGCACTGGGGCCAGTTGTCTGACCTTGAGTATGATACCATTTTGTTACAGATCATGTATAGTATATGTAGTATGTGTACATGTACGTGTGGTACTTTGTTTTTTGTACATGTATGTGTTCATCTAATAGTGGACCATCTTGGTAGTTTAATGGCTAGCTGACTAACTTTGAGTGTAATAGATTGTGTGTTCAATCCCTGAGTAAGTCAAATTAAGCCAAAGAGTATTTGCTGCCTCTCCAAAAATTCCAGATTTGCCATTAAGCAACAATCACTGACTCACTTCATATAATGTAAAATGGTAACAGAACTCAGTACTGTAGAATTCATGGAAGAAAAGAATCAAAGTTATTACCATTTGAAATTTAGCCATCTGGTGCACAGGTGCTTGTGGCATAAAATTACCCCCTCCCCGTTTTTTCTAGCTTTCTGTTTACATATTTATTTTCAAAATAAATCTAGGTAGAAAGCTAGAAAAAGGAGAGTGGGACAATTTCATGTCACATATTCCTGTGATCTGATGTACATTATAGTACATTGTTAATTGTTTGGTTGATTTGTGCCTTTCATGATTCGTACAAACCAATTATTTTTTTTTTAATTTATGTTTTCAATGTGGAAGAAAATATGAACCTATTAATGCCACTTAAATGAAGTTACATAAAAGACCATTTCTGTAACGTTAGTATTTATTGCTTCTCGGTAAGGCATGCATAATTAAGAACAAAGACTGACTCAGTCGGGTTAATGTGCCCGAGTGGAACGACATGTCTACGCGCAGACTGAATTTTCAGTGACCTAACATTACAAAAATCCAACTCTATGTGCTGTTCTGGTAGAAAGCAGGTATCATCTTATTAATTAATATGGGTAGCCGACAAATTGTTGGGTTGACCTTAGATAACAATCATACTCTGGTACTGTCCCATTACTGGGGTATACTTAATTGAGCATGAAAATACTGAGGATTATGTTCACAACATAAGCAAATCAGGATGGTAATTGTCATTCAAACATTTAATAATCACTTAATCTGTATATCTTTAAAGTAGTGATGATATATTGGTTCTTCATACTACCAAATCTTCAAGAAATAATGAATATTTTCTACATTGTATTTATTTCAAAATATTTTAGATTATACAATGTTTTTTGCTGTAAATCTCAATAAATTTATAATTTCTTACTTCACACATAGAACTTACATGTTTTTGTTTAAAGCTACTTGTTAATTTAAAAAAAAACAAGAAAATAACATGTAACCTTTACTGTTTGGGGGGAAAATACACTGAACTGTTCTTACACATGTCTCTATGTTTAATTTTTAACAACATTATGTATGGTAACAATAATACATATCATGTTTAGTTTAGTTTAAACATATTTTTATTTGCTAAATATAACAAATAGGGATCGGACACAAGTTTTACCAACTTATGAAGTCTTCTCCCGAATACAATAATTTACAATATGGATTAGCATGCACAATGAAAGGATATAATATGTATATAATAGCATAGAATGATTATATATGTTGCAATGTATATGGTCGGTATGGAGTCCAGAAGACAATATTAAGTTGGAAAACTTGTGTCTGATTCTTTTGTCATTATTTAGACAATATAATTTATTTAGATTAAATTAAATTATGTGCCTTGAAATATTCCAAAATGCATCGGAAATTATTTAAGTTCTGTATGTACAATGTACCATTCTGATTCTTTGTTTATGTTGATGGCATTCTGATAAATAAAAATTCTGATAAACTTTTCCAAGATTTTTTTTATTCAAATGTTGAAATGGTAGATACATGTATACATCCTATTACTGAGTATGTAATGATGAAAACTTAAAAAAAAAAAAAAAATGGCATGGTGTTTTGTAACAGTTTGTATATACAAGATATAGTCTATTATGTAGGTTTGCTCAATACATTTGTACTAGATAAAAATTAATGTTGTTTATATATAAATAGATTTCATAAGAACATTAATTCTATTTTTATGTGTTTCAATTTTAGCAAGTATGATTTAAATGTTTTAAGAGTACACCACACATATGATATGGGTATATATTCATCTAAAAATGTATTAGTGTTATGTATTAGGTCAACTGGAACTTCAAGGTCTAAAATTATTAGTTTCCTGAAGAAAAAAAAATAGATTTTAATGGTTACTATAGGCCTGGTTTTTTATTCTCAAACTTGTTTATGGTTGAAAACAACCTGAAACATGTTTAAATCATGAACTATAAACATGTTTAAGATAGATAAAAAAAAAACCGCAATGGTTGAAGAACAATATTTAAGAGAAATTTTCTAGTTCATTGATAATTTTTTTAACAAAGTAAAATTAATTCTTCATTAACAAATAAAACAATTCAACTCTTAAACAAACAAACAAAACAAAAACAACACAAAAAACAACAAATAAAATAATTTAATTCTTTATAAACAAATACAACAACGTAGAATGTCAATAAACAACTTGGAAATGGGTCTATAATACACAGATGTTCCTATTACAAACATATACTGGTAATTACAAGGTTCAAACTTATTCAACTGTGCTTCGATCCCGATCCCGGTTAAGATGTTCTTTAACCATTTAACAGCATGGTTAAAACCACATCGTAAAAAAACACTCGACGGTAAAAAAAGTTTAAAGCCAGGTTAATGGTTAAGAATTAAAAAAACAGGCCTCTAGAATTGGTAGGAAATAATAACTGGTTTTTGTACTGAACTTGTAGTGTTATATCATTAGCATATATTTATCCACTCCTAATACAAGGCAACAATATGATGAGGTGTAATTATTACTAATAAATTTAAAGATACAACTTATTTTACAACACTGGGCACTTAAGTGAGGATTTTCAGAGCTCAAACCCACAGAACTGCTCTGTGTGATAGATAGGGAGATCCCTTTTGATGAGGGGCTGTCAGGTTATAATAGGGAAAGCGTGACTGTGGACTATAGTGGGTAACATGCTTAGAGATGGCCAAACTCCCTTTATGAACTATAGTGGGTAACATGCTTAGAGATGGCCAAACTCCCTTTATGGACTATAGGGGGTAGCATGCTTAGAGATGGCCAAATTCCCTTTATGGACTATAATGGGTAACATGCTTAGAGATGGCCAAATTCCCTTTATGAACTATAGTGGGTAACATGCTTAGAGATGGCCAAACTCCCTTTATGGACTATAGGGGGTAGCATGCTTAGAGATGGCCAAACTCCCTTTATGGACTATAGGGGGTAGCATGATTAGAGATGGCCAAATTCCCTTTATGAACTATAGTGGGTAACATGCTTAGAGATGGCCAAACTCCCTTTATGGACTATAGTGGGTAACATGCTTAGAGATGGCCAAACTCCCTTTATGGACTATAGTGGGTAACATGCTTAGAGATGGCCAAACTCCCTTTATGACTATAGTGGGTAATATGCTTAGAGATGGCCAAACTCCCTTTATGACTATAGTGGGTAACATGCTTAGAGATGGCCAAACTCCCTTTATGACTATAGTGGGTAGCATGCTTAGAGATGGTAAAATTCCCTTTATGGACTATAGTGCAGGGGTTAAAAAATCCATTAGCCTGACGCCCGGGACTAGTAATTTCCATATTTGGGCTAGCTGAAATAATCAGCTGCATGCCCGACGGACTAGTCAAAAAGCCCGTCAAAAAATATATCGGATATGGACAAACTTGTCAATATTCACGGAAGTCGTATCTACTTATATTCAATATGTTATATGTTGTTTAATCAGCAGCAATGTTTTATTTTATTCAACCGCTAGCTTTTTGTCGAAATTGAGAGCAAAGAAGGTAGAAAAACTGTGTAACTCGTCATAAAACAGCTTCAATAAATGACGGCTTATATATTTATACATTGTATATAAAAAAGAATTATGACTACCCAAAAGCTTGCTCCTACAATTGTATGTGAAATGAGAATTCCTTAAACCTTGCTTATTACCATGAAGAGTTTACATGTTATTATGACAATTTGATCAGAACATTTTTAAAGGAGTTATTTCCCTTTTTGACATAGAATATTACATAAAAAAGACTGTACCAGTAATTTCAATTTCTACCACATTTTAAAAGAGAATTCCTTAAAACTTTGCATGCTTGTTTTTACCATAGGGAACTATGCATATTGTTTTGACAGGTAGATAGAACCAATTTGTATGTAGTTATTAGCCTCTTTGATAAAGATGAACAGAAGCTGTCTTTGTACAGGAAACTCATACTGTGTTTTAATGTAGCAGCTTGATATGCTCATTTTTTTTAACCTTCTGCTGATTGCATACAGCTTTCCAAACAGACATATTATTGGGAGGGGGGATGACACACCACATTGTATTGCATTCTTTTATAGTATTTAAAATCCCTTTTGTTTAGTACTTGTGGAGTAATGAATAACAATGCTACACAAAACCCCATCCATTGTGTTCTTTAATCTCGTGTATAATAAAAACTTGACTGCTAGTCTACATCTTTCAGAGTTGTCTTTCTTTGTCTACATTCTTGAAAGATTTTCATTTTTGTTTCTTGATGTCGAAATAGTAATTTGACTAATTGAAAAATATAAAATTCTATGCATGTTTCGGTTACTAATGAGGAAAAAATAATCGTGAAATTTTCTTGAAGTATAAGGTGGATGTGAAAGTGTATTTTTTTAAATACTGAATTCATTTATCAGTAGTTTTAGAAATTGTATAATAGATCTGTTGGAGTTTGAACTTGCCTTTCGATTTTCAAACAGAAATATTTTTCTGTTTTAATTAAATCAATTTCCACTAAAATTTTATATAAATTTCTTTATTGCCTTTAAACATGACATGTTTGTGACATATTCAAAACAAAACAAATAACAAATAAACGTGATACATTACAATGACAATATCTGAATTAAAAGTAACATGTCATATTAGGAGACTTCTGCCCTCAGTTCTAATGACCGTTTTATAAAAAAGCCAATAATGCTAACATGTTCTATTATTTTAGGATTGAGTAAATAAGAAATTTTATTGTTTTCTGGTAACAATGAAAGATCCTTTATTTTCGAAAACAAATTTTCTCTAAGTTGTTGGTTTAATTTACAATATATAAGAAAATGGGTTTCATCGTCTACCTCTTTGCAAATTTTACATAACCTTTCCTCTCTCGGAATTTTCTATTTCTATATTGTGGTCACTGATGCGCATTTTGGCAAATAATCTTCTGATCGTAAAGTTATCATAATTCAAGTAAAATTCGGGTTCTGTTGATTCTTTTATATTTTTGTATAGACAGAGCTAAATATATAAGAAATAATTGACAGTTTGTTTAAATTTTGAATCTATAATTGGATCAAATATAGTTTGTAATACAATTATTATGTAGTACTTTATTGATATATTGATTGATTAAAGTAGAAGATGAACCATTTTATTACCCTCACAGGGACTTGCTCCTGCCCACTAAATTTGCCCCACTGAATTTTTTTTACTATCTGTATCAATATTATATATTTAAACAAAGTATTGCAAAAATTTTCGACGGCACAACCGTCTTCGTCAGTTGCAAAACATAAACTGCCAAGAGATACAAAAAAACAACAAGACAACGTCATAACCCCTAGAAGACGGTTGTGCCGTCGAAAATATTTGCAATACTTTGTTTAAATATGTTTATGATCTCCATGAAGAAATATTTTGTTTGATTGTGTATCAATATTGATAGTAAAAAAAGTAAGTGAGGCAAACTTAGTGGCCGGGAGTGCAAGAGTGTGCGAGCAAGTCCCTGTGGTGTACTTGCACATCTGCCATTTGGTTAAAGTTTTGGTCAAAGGTTATTTTACACATACTATGCCTACAGTGATGTCATTTGGTACTGGGGGGCCATCATGGTCATGATCGTATGGTAGTTGATTTTCAGCTACCTATGCAATGAATGCCTATATTGTTGTGGCATTAAACACCATAACCCATTTGGTACTGAGATGAATCTAGAGGAGTGTGTGAATTTTTGACAGAAAGTAGGTCATCATGACTTGTCAACATGTCACACTTGATTAACTTCATTTACATTTGGATAATGTTTATGTAATTTTTATTGTCAACATTTCATGCTTTATTTACTTTTTTTTTTAAACATCTTTGATATCTGGGATACTAAAATTATATTTAATTATATTTAATTATTTGGTTATAATTGTGCATATCAGTGACTTACTGAGGGATGATCAATGCCCTAATTTGAGGTGAACTTTGTTGGAGGTTGTGTTATATTTACAGTCTTCGCTCTAACCCACTTGCTTGAAGCCTGGGACAAGTAAAACTGGATTCGGACAAGTGAAAATTATGAAAGAATTTGTGTGAATGAATAAAAAAATTCTTCTAAATTTGGCTTTTGGGTAAGTAGGTGAACAAAATTAAGGAAAGACTGTATTTAAGAAATGCACAATTAATGGTTCAACTTTTAGCTGCCAGGTAACAGTTATGGTCTCTTTGCAATCCTTTGTGGGATCTCTCTGTCATCTCTTTACATTGGCTCTTTGAGCTGAGTGTTGTGGTACTTTTTATGGTCATTTAGACTTGGGGGGAATAATACTCATAACTGTAGCTGAAATATCTGTAATATCATACAGCCTACTGTATGCTTAACAAGAATTGGGCAGTATGTCAGTACTGACATGGTTTAATATATAGATTTATTAATGAAATTTACAGTTCATAAAAAAATATAATTGTTATCAAAATAAAGATTCTCCTCCCTCTGACATACATGTAGGTGACTTTAACCTACTTTAGCTATCCTGTTTATGTCCTTTGGTTTTATTACTACAAAATATTTAGAATTATTTGATTTTTCGATTTTGAGCATACAAAATGTACCTTATGGAGGTTATTCCAGAAAGGTGTCAACTGTCATGCACATTAGATTTGATATCTTTATTTTTATTAGAATATAGAACCAATACATATTTAGCCCCCTTAAGCTATAAACCTGTTTCTGCTTCCTGGTTTTTCTCATGCACCTGTTTTATGCAAAATTTGAAATAACCTAATTAGTTTACAAGTAAATTTCTGTGCTGAAAATATATGAATGAAAGTGCAGATTTTTCAAATTTCATACAAGATGTTATTAAAACAGCAAAGTTTCTTTGAATTTCCAATGGCTAATTACTTCATTGTATATATGTGTCTTTGCTTGGATAAAAGATTCAAAATGGCTGCCAGATGTGATTATGTCTTCTGATTAGTTCACATCTAATTTGATAGATATTTTTCAAAAATGATGTTGAGCAGAATTATTGAATTGCCACATTGTAGAAAAGTCCCTTTAATGACACTCTGCTGACTTATTTTTTTTAGTTGTCAATATTCTGATATCTAAAGTTATGGTTGCCACTGTGGGGCATTATTTAGCAAAAACTCTGGGTAAACAATTTTAAAATCTTGTCACTAAACACCACTAAAGTGTACCACCAGAAATTGATTACAATTACACATTGATTATTATTTTATTGTCCTGTATGTTTTTTTATGCTGCTTAGATATCCAAGATGGCTACCTCAATGGGTCATGGACACAGTATTTAGAGTTTCACTTACAAATGTAGGAATCTCTAGGAAATTTGTGGAAAGTTCTCAGGAACCATGGATCCGAAGCTGTGCATAAATAATCATTGTGTGGTCTGCCACCAATTTTCATGTTTTCTAGGAAAGTTAATTCAGAAAGTATGTAGTGTCAAAAACTAGACATAGCAGCCATATTGGTTTGAATAAAAAACCTTGCAAATTCAGCAGAAGACAAAAACTAGACATAGCAGCCATATTGGTTTGAAAAAAAACCTTGCAAATTCAGCAGAAGAGGTGAGGTAATAAATACACTTGAATAACAACAAAAAATCATATTTTATTGGTATCAACGTCTAGACAATTACAATTGACACTCATTTTTCATCAAATTTTATTGCAAAAGAATTGGGTTACAGTATTATATTACAACTTCTAGATGTACATATATGTTATATACATGTGATATTTTGAAATTTATTGCAAAGCCATAGACATACATTGTACATGGACAAGATTATGAAGACTTGAAACTAACCTTTTTTTTACATTTGTTCATATTTTAATTGTTGATTAAGAAAAATGCAATCATTTTTTTAATAAAACAAAATATACAAGTATAATACATGGATATATAACACAATTATCAACAAAGTCATACATATAAACACAATTATCAACAAAGTCATACATATAAACACAATTATCAACAAAGTCATTACACAAAACACATTTAAAAACAAAGTCATGCATACAACACATCAACACATCACCAAAGTCATGCATACAACACATCACCATAGTCATACATACAACACATCACCAAAGTCATACATACAACACATCAACAAAGTCTATACATACAACACATCAACAAAGTCTATACATACAACACATCACCAAAGTCATACATAAAACACATCAACAAAGTCATACATACAACACATCACCAAAGTCATACATACAACACATCAACAAAGTCTATACATACAACACCTCAACAAAGTCATTCATACAACACATTTATAAACAAAGTCATGCATACAAGTTACAACGCATCAACAAAGTCATACATTTGGGCAGTTGCGGTCGTGATCGTATGGTAGTTGGATTTACAGCTACCTATGCAATCAGTGCCTATCACCATTAACGATGTGAGTTTGAGAACCCGCTCAGACGAGGTTTGCTCAATACAATGTTATGTGATAAAGTTTGTTAATGACTTGCGACAGGTCTGTGGTTATCTCAGGCTACTCCGGTTTCCTCCACCAATAAAACTGACTGCCACGATATTGCTGAAATATGTTGTTGAAAATGGCGTTAAACAGCATAAATCAAACCAAGCCAAACCTTAAACATATACAAAATGTACAAAATGTAGTATCTGCTATTTGGATTAATTTTTTTGAACTAAATATTTTTAAAACAGTGAATACATTTAAGACATCTATAGATAAACAGCAAATAGACTGTTTTGAAAATACATAGTCAACATATTCTGATTTATTTCATGGACACATTACATAGAAACGATTTCTGTCATGGCCACAATATGTCGTGCATATTCATGTTCTGCTTTGCTTGATTTCCCACTGCGAAGACTTTCTGTTGTTATTGATTTTGAAAAAGGGGAAAAGGTGAGATACAAGGTTACATGTACCCCTAGTTCCCACAAGAATGAATTGATTTGGCTTGAAAAGGTATCTGACAAGATGCTTTGTCCAGATATGATAAAACAAGAATCAACATAGGACACCAGCTTGACTGCTGATTGGAGTTAAATGATGTTCTATCTTATGATTCTTTGATCAAGAGTTGTAATTAAATAATCCCATTCCCTACCCCCAGTAGTCTATAAATAAATACTGATGAGATGAAAACTCTCCAGACAGTCAGTGATTATGTAGATCATACCTAGTTAGTGATAACAACACAATGGTCAACCAATACGAGTCTTATATAAAACCTTTGTTATTTTATCTTTCAATGTACATGTATAGACTAAGAGTATGTTTCACTACAAAAAAAAATGACGGAAGAATAAAAAATTAAAATGGCGGACACTATCATGTTAACATCTCAGTAATGTAGTGAATTTAATGTATTAGAAAACCCTTTGATTGAATAAGTACATATTTTACCATTTACATGTAGCTTACTGGAAAAAGGAAATTATTTGCAAAAAAAAAAGAAGATATTTTATTGAGTTTTGGAAAATTGACAGTTGTGTGCCATAATAAATTACATACTTGAGAGAGAAAAAAATGGTAATAAATCATAATTTTTACAAATTTCTCTAAATTAGATCTAGGTATGTAGGTCTATACTTCCTGTGTAAAGCACTTGGTTCATGATGGTAAAACATGAATAATAAATTCTTATTTTCCTTGGAGTTATTTCTGGGTATAAAATGCCAACTAATCAAATTATGCAGGTTTTACTAAAATTTACAATTCAGACATATACTGTACATTCTCCTGTGTATACTGTACATTCTCCTGTGTATACTGTACATTCTCCTGTGTATACTGTACATTCTCGTGTTTGAAATTTAAGTATTTTGTTGAAAATAAGCATTGTGTAATTAATATGCAAGGTTATTTTTTCCACAAAAAGAACAGAGCAACTGAATATACAATGTACTTTGCTTTTCAATTTTGGACGGATACAAGAGGTCCATAGTGACCAATATAACTGGCAGTCTGTAGATGTCCTTCTGTTCTACCTTGTGAAAAAAAGCATATTTTAGAACCACTTGCAAATTTGAATGTACATGCATGTATATTATTTCCACCATATGTGTAGCAGTGCCTTTGCATGGTACATTCATATTTTGGAGAAAAAATTATTTTATTAATGAAATTCACAGATTTTTAAAATCTCTCCATGCTTTCGTGTGAACAGCAGTGACTGTGTATAGCTTCATGTGTTACACTTGTTTTAGGTTTAGCTTTACATAATAAATGATAATAAAATTTATAATAAATAGATCCTGTCTTACAGACAGACATTTTCAATATTAGCTGACAATAATGATAAAAAAAAATATCTATTCAAGTAGTAATCATTCATGCTAGCAAGGTGCTAGATTCAAGCCAAATTTATAGACAAGCTATATAGTTGAGTTAGAAAACCATATTTTTTTGTCAAGAATTATAAGATGTGAAAAAGTGTGAAAAATGTTCTTGTTAGCACACTAACAAAATAGTTCAACAGATTCACACCAAATTTATACAGAGGGTCCGTCGTGCTCATGATCGTGTCACTATTCGTGTGGTAGTTGTTTTTACAGCTACTTGTGGAAATGTGCCTATCACCACTTAAGTTGTGAGTTTGATTCCCATTCATGGCGAGGTGTACTGGTTACAACAATATATAATAAAGTTGGTCAGTGACTTGTGACAGGTCGTTGGTTTTCTGCAATAGCCTCCACCAATAAAACTGACAGCCACAATTTAACTGAAATATTGTTGAAAGTGGCGTTAAACACCATGAACCAATCCAAACAACCAAATTTATACACAAATATATATTGTGTTCAGTGAGTTGAGGTGAGAGTTGATTGTTTTGTTGATAATGGTGGAATTGTTAATCATCACTGTTTAAACTTTCTTTTCTTAATATCTCAGTTGAGTTATGCCCCTTAAAGATTATGACAAGTGTGATAATATTCTTGTTAGTGCACTCGCAAAATAGATTCAACCCTAATGTAGACACAACCCACATGTGTATATGTCAAAAATCTCAGTGAAGTCCGAAAATCTTTTTTTTTTTTCAAAAGGAATTTTAATAATATATGGCAACTTCAATGGCTTGTTCCTCTCTTGCACTTTTACAATTTTTTTTCTATGGAATAGTCTATGTACTGTCCTCAAACTAGATAATTTCTGTATTGCTATCTAATATCCATATGTTTGCCACAAGGCAGACAGCTGTATCAGATTAGCTGTCAATTTTTTTTTCAGAAACCACATGACTATATTAATGGCATTTGATCTAATGTTGAGACAGGATTGATCTATCGATATTAAAAATATTGATTGATCATTCTGATCCAATATATAATATGGCTGCCCATGGCTGTTTAACATGAAATATGAAACATTCTAAAAAAAAAAACCACACCAGGCCAATTGATATTGAACTAGAGGTTTTCAGAAATTGTCTATAATTGTTGTTATATTCTTTGTTTTGTCCAATATATTGTTGCCACAGATCTAGGTCATAGCAATATCTGATTGTATGATAGATGAAAGACAAAATATTGCAGTCAATGGTGTTGGCTGATCATACATACAAGACTATAAAATTGGTATTTGTTGCTTCTCCGCTAAGCACACAGCATTAAGGAGAAAGAGCAAAGACTGGTTGGCTCTGAATCATGATAATGTATCTGAGTGTGGCGACATGTCTATCGATAGACTTGTTTCAGTGAGCTAGTACTATAAAAATCCAACTAAGCATGTTGGTCTAGCACAAAGCAGACCTCATCATCTCATCATCATCTCATTGAAAATTAACTTGTTCTTGCCATGATATAGCTGAAATATTGCTGCGTTGGTGTTAAACAACAATCACTTACTCCCTCACTCCTACATGCAATAATTGTTGATGAATGTGGCAAGAAGCCATCTTGTTGTCACTTCTTTTTAATATCAATGATGACCGTTAACCAGTAACTGTTAAGTCATAAGTGATAGCAATCTCCACTAATCCTCAGTCTTTTTTTTCTGTCGAGCAACGTTTGTTTAATTATAACAAATTTAAGATCCTTCTTGGAAATTCTAGAAATGGCCTGTGGGAATTCTTGTATTTCATATAAGAAACGATAAGTGTCAACGTTAGATGTGACATTTAGAGTACTATCCTCCATGAGGGTTGTATGTCATCAGTCTTGGGGAAATTGATTCCCTGTTACTTCATTATTTATCCCTATAATCCATGATTTACAATGTATCACAAATGACTTCACTTAATCAAGACAGATTGCTTCTTATTTTAGAAGCCTTATTTTAAAAGGAAAATAAAAAGATAAGAATTTGACAAATTTTACCATTTGATTGTCACATTCCTTGAGGGTTTTTTTTTTATTACAAATATTAATAATTGTGATATTTAGTAGAGAGGAAGTTGTAGGTGTTTATCAGTTTTATGTCTACTGGTAAGCAAGATTGATTTTTGTATAATGATTTGACGTGGTGAAATATCATGGTACATTGTACTTGTGGTGTTTGTAGAATTCTTTAACCTT
Organism: Gigantidas platifrons; assembly: GCA_002080005.1. Classification (NCBI taxonomy): domain Eukaryota; kingdom Metazoa; phylum Mollusca; class Bivalvia; order Mytilida; family Modiolidae; genus Gigantidas; species Gigantidas platifrons. The sequence continues at coordinate 65,991 of MJUT01057759.1, forward strand.
TAACCTTGGCAACTCGGCATATTTGTTATAGAGGGCCACATATATTTTTTGGCAAAACATTTTTCAGTCCATTTTGGCTAAAATTTTGTCCTGTGTACAGTGATTATAACCTTGGTCATCTTATGTAAATTTCCCTAAATTAAGCAAAAAAGATCAACATAAGCCAACCTTGAGACAATTACCGAACATACATTCCCCGTCTTCCATTATCCCTCCTTGTAAGACTCGACAAAGACAAGAATCTTTTTTCCTTGTACAATTTCTGAGTGGAACCTGAGCCACCTTACTGCGGCCTTAGCCCAATGTTTTTAGTCACTGTTAAAACATTCATTTTCAAGACTTGTATTCTCTATCAAGTACTAAGGCAGTAATTATTTGGTAGAAGTACATTTTGTAGAAGCAGAAGCTGTATTAATTTGATATACATGTATATCACAATATCATATTTTGATGGCTCAGAATAGATGTTGATGGTTTTTGTAGGTTTTGTTTAGGTTTAGTGTTTAACGCCACTTTCAACAATATTTCAGTTAATTCGTGGTGGTCAGTTTTATTGGTAGAGGAAACCGGAGAACCCGGAGAAAATCACAGACCTGTTGCAAGTCACTGGCAAACTTTATCACTTTAATGTTGTACACCTCGCCCTGATCGAGATTCGAACTCACAGCAATCAGTGCCTATCACCACTAAAGCCATGAGTTCGAATCCTGCTCATGGTGAGGTGTACTCGATGCAACATTATGTGATAAAGTTTGTCAGTGATTTGCAACAGGTCTGTGGTTTTCTCCGAGTACTTCGGTTTCCTCCACCAATAAAACTGACTGCCATGATATAGCTGAAATATTGTTGAAGGTTGTGTTAAAACACTATAAGCCTAGCCCTGGTCAGGTCAAAGTAGAGTACCGGTATTAGGTTAATAGATATTTGCTGCTTATCCTGCTAAGCATGCAGTATTGAGGAGCTAGAGGAAAGACTCTTTTTACTAAAGTCAGGATACCATGTCTGATCAGAGCCATATGTCATACCTGGCTACAGACTGTTGTATAAGTGAACTAACTTGATGAAAATCAGAGTAAGCGTGTTGGTCCAGTACAAAGCAGGCATCATCATCTTGTACTTCTCATCGAAATGTGACTTGTTCTTACCATGAACATGATATACAGTCCTCAAAGTGAAATTTTGAATTTACTGGTCTGCATTAAATTTTTGAATTTATTTTATATACTAGTATATATCTAAATATAAACTGGAAAATTTATTGGTCCGAACAAATTTTTACAGGTCTTGGGCAGGAGTATCGGTGATCATCGTGGGTACTGGATATACTTTATAGCTAAACATTTTTTCATTTGGTGTCAATTAACTCAAATAACAAAATGTAGGTATGAACCTCCTGAAATACAAATAAATGTCATTGAAATCCTCCCCAGTGATAACCTTTATTACATATCTGATATGTACAATACATGTACATGTGTCATGGTCTATTAGTTAATGGATTGTTGCATACATGTATTTAAGTTTGACTGATCTGTATCATGACAGTTCTGTATTTATCCTGAATGATATGAATGTATTTAAGCATGCTTTAAGTTACAGATTGGTTGAGAGTCTTTAATATAAATGGAAATGAGGGAATACTTAAAAATTTTGCAATAAACTAAAATAACCAGTTAACAATTTAAAGTGTTGTCAGTGCTCTAAATTAACTGATGAAAAACTGAAAGTGTTGTCAGTGCTATAGATTAACCAGAGATTTCTTGTATGTTTTGTCTATTCCCTGAAATAGCCAGTTAACAGTTTTAACCAAAGTGCTGTTTGTGGCTTAAAATAATCGATGGATAACTTAAAGTGTTGTCAGTTTTCTAGATTAACTAATGGATAACTTAAAGTGTTGTCAGTTTTCTAGATTAACTGATGGATAACTTGAAGTGTTGTCAGTTTTCTAGATTAACTGATGGATAACTTAAAATGTTGTCAGTTTTCTAGATTAACTGATGGATAACTTAAAGTGTTGTCAGTTTTCTAGATTAACTAATGGATAATTTAAAGTGTTGTCAGTTTTCTAGATTAACTGATGGATAACTTAAAGTGTTGTCAGTTTTCTAGATTAACTGATGGATAACTTAAAATGTTGTCAGTTTTCTAGATTAACTGATGGACTTAAAGTGTTGTTAGTTTTCTAGATTAAATGATGGATAATTTAAAGTGTTGTCAGTTTTCTAGATTAACTGATGGATAATTTAAAGTGTTGTCAGTTTTCTAGATTAACTAATGGATAACTTAAAGTGTTGTCAGTTTTCTAGATTAACTGATGGATAACTTAAAGTGTTGTCAGTTTTCTAGATTAATTGATGGATAACTTAAAGTGTTGTCAGTTTTCTAGATTAACTGATGGATAACTTAAAGTGTTGTCAGTTTTCTAGATTAACTGATGGATAACTCAAAATGTTATCAGTTTTCTAGATTAACCAGAGATTTTATGTGTTTTCTATTTCCTAAAATTACCAGTGAATATTTTTAATTGTAATGTACAGTCAAACTTGCCCTAACGGTCACTTGAAATAAACGGTCACCTCTCTTTTCCGGCCACTGCCAGGTCCCCCCGTGGATTTTTATGTAATAAATTAACTTAAATTAACGGTCACTTCCTTTACGCGGCCAACGGCCAGAAAAATATGTCCCAATAATTTAAAATACCTATCTTAACGGTCACAAATATATTTTTGTTGTCGCTTGCGGATAGCAATTCATGATTAACACAGTATTGATTTTTGCTACATGTGGAACTCCCGCGCTGAAGAAAAACGTTGAGAGATACGAATGGTAAAGGTGAATGTCATATTTAATGATATCCGGTTATTGATTTGTTTGACACCTTTACAGGTAAATAATTAAGGTGTTGATGATTATACAACAATTATCCTCTGATTGGCAGTTAATTGGGGATAAGGAAGTGTGTTTGTGGCACACGCTTAGATGATTGAAAGTGTGATAGCGGCAACTAAAATAGTTATAAACCGTTGTGCAAACACTAGTCGGAGGACAACCTTTGATGTCGAGGAAAACTTCTTATTTCGATCAAATGTGCAATGAATTCATCTCGGATTGAGGTGTTATGGCTTGTTTAGGACCAAACCTGATGGAAGTATTATTTAAGGACTAACTTCCAGGATGGAATTGATAAACCATAAAAAATTATAGATCTAATCTGTGACTTTTTAACAATTAAGTGTAAATTCTGTGACTACATCGTTCATCATACATGTGATGAATAGTGACTTTTTAATTTTAGTGCTCTATGACTTTATTGTTCAGAACATTCTGTCTTCATTGTTATTGCTTTGTTATAACCTTATGATTATGAATAAATTATAAATACAGTTTTTATCCTTCATTCATCATATGACAAACTACTTAAACAACATGCCAGTGGGAAAAGTTCTCGAGATGTTGCACAGATAATGGGTGTTGGAAGAACGCAAATCCAACAGATTATTAAAAATATTTATTATAAGTCATAAGTCTTAAGTTTATTGATTCACCAATCAAGGGCCCACAGGGGGCATATACACACACATGTACGTATATATGCAAAGCCACCTGATGAGTACCCTTGGCAGGGACGATACAGTTTTAATTCCGGAATATTTGTAATACTTTAAAAAAAATGTGAACCTTGAATTACAGATGACCTTTATTAAGCAGCCAGTTTTTGCCGGCCCTTAAGTGGCTGCTTAAATCAAGTTTGACTGTAGTTGTTTAATATTCCTGGTTTGTGATTGGACAATGCTGTAATTTTCATCGTATCAATTCCACGGTTGAAATAGCATCACAGCAATAACTGTATTGCATCTGAAAATTTCACAGCATCAATTGGTGATTTAATGGTAGCAAATATCCGTTTACTAGCTCCGCTAACGCATCAGTAAACTCAATTTGCGACCATCAAATCTCCAATTGATGCTGTGAAATTTTCAAATGCAATACAGTTACCTCCTAAGTGTTGTCAATTCTTTAAAATAACCAGAGAATAATATAAAGTGTTGTCAGTGCTTTTAGATAACCAGTGAATAATTTAAAGCATTTTAAGTGCTCTGAAATAAGCAGAGAATAATTTACAGTGTTGTCAGTGCTCTAAAATAACAAGAGAATAATTTTAAATGTTGTCAGTGCTCTTAAATAACTAGAGAATAATTGAAAGTGTTGTCAGTGCTTTAAGATAACCAGTGACTAATTTAAAGTGTTGTCTACATCTGTGCCCTATAACTACCATGAATTGAGTGTTACCACTGCCTTAGAATAATAACATTATGTTGTGTCAAAAGGCAGGGGTTAAAAAATCCACTAGCCTGATGCCCGGGGCTAGTAATTTCCACATTTGGGCTAGCTGAAATAATCAGCTGTATGCCTGACGGGCTGGTAAAAATATATATCGGATATTGACAAACTTGTCAATATTCGCGTATTCATATATGTTATATGTTGTTTAATCAGCAGCAATGTTTTATTTATTCAACCGCTAGCTTTTTGTCGAAATTGAGAGCAAAGAAGGTAGAAAAACTGCTGTAACTCGTCATAAAACAGCTTCAACAATTGACGGCTTACCGGAAATTTCGAAAATGAAATCCCGGAATCGGATTCCGGAACGACTATTTCAGGTTTTGCCGATAGTTAAAAAAAAAAATTAATGCCAAGCAGGACTAGTGGTTCATAGATTCGGGCTAGCAATATTTGGGAGTATTGCTAGCTAGCCCTGGGCTAGTGAGGTGGTCCAAGATTTTTTAACCCCTGGGACTCAACAGTCTTCGAAATTAGACTTTCGAATTTACTGGCCCGAAAACTTCAAAATTAGAATATTTATATAGATTCTATTGAAAAAAATTGGCAAAAATCACTGGTCCGAATCAATTTTCACTGGCCGTGGGACACCGCACCACTGCTAATGTCGATGACTGTGTCAACAAGATGACTTTTACAAAACATGTACAGAGTTCAAACTCAAAAGTTCAAAAGTGAAGTGCTGTACATGATATGTGTTTTAATGGAATGGCTTGTGCGGTAGATTGTGGGTTCGTGCCCCGATCGGGTCAAACCAAATATTTTAAAATTGGTATTTGTTGCTTCTCCGCTAAGCACACAGCATTAAGGAGAAAGAGCAAAGATTGGTCGGCTCGGAATCAAAATATTATGTCCGAGTGGAGCGACATGTCTACCTGCAGACTGTTGTTTCAGTGAGCTAGCACTATAAAAATCCAACTCGGCATGTTGGTCTAGAACGAAGTGAATAATTTAAAGTGGTATCAGTGCTCTACATAACCAGTGAATAATTTTAAGTGTTTTCAGTGCTCTACATAACCAGTGAATAATTTTAAGTGTTTTCAGTGCTGTAAAATAACCAGTGAAATTGAATAATTTCAAGTGTTGTCAGTGCTCTTAATAAGCAGTGAATAATTTCAAGTATTTTCAGTGCTGCTCTAAAATAGAGAATAATTTAAAGTGTTGTCAGTGCTCTAAGTTAAACAGAGAATGATTTAAAGTGTTGTCAGTGCTTTGAGATAACCAGAGAATAATATAAAGTGTTGTCAGTGCTCTTAAATAACTAGAGAATAATTTTAAGTGCTGTCAGTGCTTTAAGATAACCAATGACTAATTTAAAGTGTTGTCTAGATCTGTGCCCTACAATAACCATGAGTAATTTAGTGTTACCACTGTCTTAGAATAACACTGTGTTGTGTCAACAAGATGACCTTTACAAACCACGTTACAGAGTTCAAGCTCATTGAAGTACTGTACATGATATGTGTTTTAATGGAATGGCTTGTCACTCAATACAAAGGAAGTATCAGAAAATAAGCTAATATATATGTATAAACTAAAAACCTTCACTAATTTACAATATTGTCTGGTGAATTCTTTTTAATCTGATTGAGTTTGCTTGATGGCATACATTCGTATGCTGCTTCAATATGGCTGTCTTCCTACAGGCTTTATGTTTAAATGTTTACACATGAACAATCTCCAGACAAATTGAACACTAAATATGTAGGATTTACAGTTATCTTATAATGTTGTGATTTAATAAGTCATCTCAATTGTAATATGCATTCATTTTGTTTTTGGTTTTTTTTTAAACATGATATAATTTAATTTAATCACTGTAACGATTCCTCTGAAGAACGTGTTTGTTTAATTAGATTACAACTTGGAATGAAAATGAAAGATTTGATTTGAAATTTCTCATTTCAAAATTTAAATTCTGGTACAAATGTATTAGAATTGGTTTTTTTATCGACCAATCAGAAGAAAATTTGTTTTTTATATAGATGTTATGACATATAATACAATCCTATGTTATAATCTGTTTTGTATTATTTCTTTCCACCGCCACGATATAACTGAAATATTGTTGAAAGTGGTGTTAAACACCATAAACCAAACCTGTATGATATTTCTACTTCGTCCAGATATATAACATTGATACACTGTATATCTAAATGAAAACATGAGCCAGTATTTGTCACCATTCATATTTCATAGATTTTATTTCATGGTGATATCATCATAGGGTATTTTCTAGATATTTTTTTTATTGATCTGTCCATCCATCCATCATTCTGTTAACATACATTTGTTACATAAAACGGCCAACTTTTGAAAATCTTCTTAAAACAGCATTGAAGAACTTATGGTTGGATAAACAAAAATTATGGGATTGGCTGTACATGTATGTGTGATATAGGCAAGTAAACATGTGAAATATAATTATTATTATATCGCGTACGTAGAAGGGGATTTATGTATATAGGGATCACTATCTGTCGCTGTCCATGTTACATTTTCCTTGATGCACAACTCCTAAACAGTTTGACAGAAAACAACCAAACCTAGTCCTACACATCACCTTCTACAGGACATAAAGTTGTGCACTTTCTTTTCTTTTTATCACATTGATTTCTGTGGTTTCTCGGAGCCAAACAGGGATTTTTAGTATGGTACAGAAAGGGTACACATCTATAATCTTTAACTCCTCACACATTTTCTTTTACAAGAATTGAAGTTGTACACCTGCTATTTAATTTTTGAACATATTGATTCCTGGGGTTTCTTCAAGCCGAACAGGGATTTTTAGTGTGGTTCATAGAGGGAATACACGTCTCTAATCTGTAATTCTTCCTAGATACACGTGATACAAGTACTTTTACTTTCATCCGCATAAAAACGATGTTCAGTTCGTTTTTACCCCCAGTTGTTTGCAGGAGGGTTCATGTTTTAGTTATTTGCATTTGTTTGTGTATGATGGTGTCATTAACATATTGACTATACGAGTAACATGGCCGGTGTCTTGTAAGAGGGAGTACTGCTTGCCCTTTGCTGGCACTCTGGGTTCATCCCCAGTTTTTGATGGGTTCTGTTTTGCCCATCTTTTTAGTTATTTGTGTTGTGTTATTTTGTGTTGTTTATCTTCGTCCTGTGGCTTGTGTACCCAATGTTGCCATTTTCTCTGAATTGTAAATTCTTCATTGCCCCTTTGATTACTACTAACGTTTATTTGAAAATTAGATTTAGAGATATAAAAGAAGACGACATATTTCTCACTAAAAAGATAAGCCAGTTCCTATTTTTAGCGGTGGAAGATATTCTTGTCTTGTACCCCCCCATACAAGACAAGAAAAATATCACGCACTTTTTCCTGGAAAAAATCTATTCATATCTCTTCATCACGGTTCAAACTTTATTCTCATCAATAAAACCAAGATTCTACTGCATAAATATTTTTAAATTAATTTATGTTTACTATTCTGCTAGCTAACGATTTAACTATCGTGCACCTGTCACAGTGTTTGACTCTTTTTGTCGCCTCTATTCCAGTCAATGTTTGTTTACTTTGAGTAAATAATAGAGTGCTCTCCCTTGTTAGTAACTAACATAGGGAAAGAAATTACCTCCCTTTGACCAAATTCAACTATTTTTTACAGCCTGTATTTATCGCTTTTGTAGTAAACATTTATAATATATTTATTAAATACATTGTATTTTATTATGAAATACATTTAAAATACTGCCAAGACACGGATGCATATGGATAAATCGAATATTGACTTCAGCAATGGAAAAAAAATTGCAAGAAAACGCTTGATGGAATGTAAACAAAACAATTAGGTGTTTTAATAGTGAGAAATAAAATCAAACACCGGAAAAAGTACAAGATAGGGAAATCTCCGACACCCTTGGGTACGATTTCAATCGTTCTCTAACTCGGCAAGCCTCGTAAGAGAACGATTGAAATCTTACCATCAGGTGTTGGAGATTTCCCTATCTTGTACTCCCCCCGATGTTAGATTCTATATGTCTTCAGGGGTGTGGAATTGCCATGCCCGACTCGCCCGACTCGTACATAGAACCTGCCAGACAAGTAGATTTTCCTGGTTAGCTTGTCCGGGGACAAGTAAATATCAACAAATAAAAATAATTTCTTATTAAAGTATTCTGGAAAGACAATTTCTCAAATGATATATCGTAAAATATTGACGGTTATATAAATGTTTTATGTGTTTTTTTTTATTGGAAACCATCGCGTCAGTGGTGTTCCGAAAGCAGCTAAAAATAACCAGAATTGTACAAGCTCTAAGTTGAGTATTACGACCCGATTGCAATGATAATTGTACTGCATTTACTTAACGAAAACCGAGATCGTGTAACAGGTTTTTATTCATGTTCCGAATGTGACGTTTCCTTGCTTGTCCATGGCTTTTCGTAAAAAACAGGGCCTAACATCCGTGAACATACATTGTATAATACAAATCGTGTTGCAGTCGTTACAATGGATAAATATTTAATAATAAAAAAAGGCTGGAAAGGTTTTGTTCACAATGAGAAAGTTAACAAATGGTAAACTCTAGTGGGAAAAGACACATAATTTGTGGAAAAACACCCAACAGTGGCAATGGACTGTTCAGTCAAAATGGCCAGCCAATTTCACATGGCTACTGCTGGATTCTGATATTGTCTCATATTGCAATATCTACAGCCGTACAGGAAATATTTTGATTTTGCTGACCGGAAATCATTAATGTTTTTTTTTTTTTT
>MJUT01057759.1:91537-119273 GCA_002080005.1 Gigantidas platifrons
GATTTTCAAAACCGTTTATAAGATATACATTTCACAGTTAATGATCAGTATGATTCAGTCATATAGTAAACATACTTAAGATACCAACAAATTAAAAAAAATATGCATAGTTTATTACTTTTACTACTTTATTTCATAAAAAACCACACACATGCAGTAACGTAAACAAATAAATGACGTGAAGCGCCGCGAGCGCCATCTATACCAATATTGGAGTATTCTCCCTTGAATCTGTGGAAAGTACGGAAATGGTGGTTGGCACTCCCACTGTTGATTTTTTCTTTTTTCACATGATATGAAAAAATGCCCTGCATTTTCTTTAATGCATGTGTTGTTCTATTTATAGTAAGTACAATTTTTAAGAGAAATTGTATTCAAAAAGGATGTTAAAACTGGTTCAGCTAGTTGTAATTGAACTCAGGAATATGAGGTTTTATATGACAGTAAAAAAGAAAAAAATCTTAAAAAAAAAAAAAAAAGTATTGAGGACATTTTAAGGTCCCTGAAATGAAAGATTGTTGCTGATTTCTTCAATACATTGGTCTATTTTGCAACAATTTTAATTGTTTCTGAATGATCATGTATCTGGAGTTTTGAAAAACTAGTATGAAAAGAAAGTTTAAACAGTGATGGTCATCTTTTTTTTTTTTACATTTGTAATCAAAAATTCAATGTAGATGAATGTTTTTTTTTTTTTTTTTATTAATTAACACCCTTTATAAATGTGAAAAATACTAAAGATATTGTTATTTTGATGACAAGCTTGTTTTCAAATAACTTTACATAAATTTGATACTAAAAATAACCTGATTTTTGTTTAACAGATGTCTTTGTTCTCTTTGGGGATAGTTTTATGTAACTGTAACTATTCCAATGTGAAACAAATATCAGTTTGGTTTTTGATGATGATACGGTTGATGCCATTTAATATCCAAAATTAGGTTTTCTCCAGGCACTCCATTTTCCTCTCCCAATAAAACTGACCGCCATGATAATACTGAAATATTGTTGAAAGTGGCATTAAACACCATAACCCTAACCCCTTAACCCTAGAAATATGAGAAATACTTACTAATGAAGACTGATTGTTGAATATACAGTTGTATGTTATTGGTCATGCAAGGTTCCATTTTGTACTTTCCATCTTAAATTTTTGTTAAATAGACAAAATTGGTATTTACAAATGTTATTACCAGAGCATCAGTCCGTTCTGCCAGCTTATTTCCTTTGGTTATTTGAATGAATGAAAAATTATGCAAAAAGTGTGTGGGAATGACCTTTAGGGTCAAGTGTTAAACACCCCCTTTTCACTACCTTTAGCGTCATATGGACCTCAAATTTGTATAAGGTAGAGATTAACAAAGACATGGTGGCCACCATAAAACTTTTGAAGTGATGACTTTGACTTAACCACTAGGAACTCTTGGGTCAATAGCTTCCTTGTTAACAGCAACACTCTATCAAGGAAATCCTGATAGGAACCACAAGCTCTGGAATATCGTTTCAAATAATATATTCCATATGCAGGTGGTTCTGGAATGTTGCTACATATAAATGGAAAGTTCATAATTGGAAAATTGAATTATCTCTTTTGTGGTAAGTTTCGTTCTTACTGTTAATTTCTAGGTGTAGGTCAAGATATAAAGCAGACACTGTATCTGAAGTATCCTTTATTTCAAGCTCAGTGGGATAGATACAATGAACATACTATCCAAACTTATATAACAATACACCTTTAAATGAAATGCCAAACTCTCCAGAACATGATCCTATGGTAGTGGGATTTATATCTACCTATGGTGTCAGCATCGAAGCTCAGAATGTCAGTTTTATTGAGGTCAATGGTGATGAGTGCTCCATGCAAAGATTTGTAATAATAAAATCATAGCTATCTTGTTTAGTGCACAGGACACAATTTTGATTGATTGATTGCTTTTTGGTGTTTAACGCCATACACAATTTTGAAATAAACTTGATCTTGAAGGCTTAAAGTTGAAAGCCAGGTAATGTGAAAGTCTTTGTGAGCAAGAAACCCTAATGGCCTCAATAGGATAGCCATGAATGACTAAATTTATCTATACTTGTAGGAGATTGACTTTAGTTTTGAAAATAATTAAATTATTTAGGATCTGTAATACAGTTTGTCTGTATTAAGCCTGAGGCAGTTGGTACATCAGCCACAGTTTAATTTGGTTGATTGATTTTTGGTGTTTAATGCCACTTTCAACAATATTTCAGCTATATCATGGCAACCAGTTTTAGGGGTGGAGGAAGCCGGAGTACCCGGAGAGAACCACCGACCATGGGCAAGCAACTGGTAAACTTTATCACTTGCGGCTGCGAGTCGAGTGCACCCTTTTTTGTAATTTACAAAGCCGGGTGCGAACCCACGCCGTATTTGTGATAGGCTTGTATGAGTTGTTATATCCAGCGACCTAGCTCATTGAGTCACCCGGGCCCCTCAGTTTAATTTGAAACCTATAACCCATAAAATCCAAACTATTCATATAGTCTTATTAATTACTTTATGTAATGCAATATTTAAAAAAAAAATTATAATGATTTTTTTGTTGATTTTTCACATTTAATTAATATTTTCCTCTATCTTATTTTTTTGTCTGACAATCTAAGAATACCATTTGTAATACAGTGGCAATCAGCAAATTGAAATGTTGAAAATATTGTTGATTTCATACAGGAATGTTCAAAGTTATTACAATATTAATATTTAATGTAATACATTATATTGTCAAAGGAAGAAAAAGAAGAAAAAACATTGGGTGTGTTTGATTGCATCTATTTTGGGTCTGCTCTACATGTTATATATGTCATGATTATTTGTCTGGGAGAAAGTGTGAATCAAAGTTTTGTAAATGATAAAACGAATATGAATATCGTCTGCGATTTAGTTATTATAGATACATCATAATAAAAAAGAACTGAGTACAAATATTTACCTATTTATCAGATTTAAGTATGAAAATTATGAAGTTACATTTTCATTAAATATTGAAGATAACTGGTGCACATTTGATGACTGTTGATAATGGAAGTTGAAGTTTATTTATTTTATTTTCATGTTATTAGATAATGCATCTATATGAATATATATAATTGCATATTTGATAAACAAGTTATTTTTTCTTTTATTTGTCATGTTATTGACATAAAAAAATAATTGGTTTTTTTTTACCTTACAGGTAAACAAAATTTATGATGATGTATTTAAGATGCACTTTACAATTTTTTTTGTTGATTTTATAAAGTATTTATCTGCTTTATGTGTTATTTCAATACTGAATGTCTTTTAAGGTAAAGGTTAGGATTGTGGAGGTGAGTGAATGAGCGATTTAGTTGTTTATTGTCAACTGGGCAATTTTAACTATTTCATGTCAGAACAAGTTACATTCAATGAGAGGGTGATGTCAGATTTGAACTAGACCAATATGCTTAGTTAGATTTTTACAGTGCTAGCTCACTGAAACAACAGGTTGCTGGTAGACAGGTCGCTCCACTTTTGATTATGAGCCAGCTAGTCTTTGCTCTTACTCATTAATACTGATTGCTTAGCGAAGTACTCAAGTTGAAGTAGGAAATATCAGTTTTATAATCTTTGGTGCGATGGAACACAAGATCTACCACACTAGCAAGCTAACCATTACACCAACAATTCTGACTGTGGTCATTTCAATGATATTTTAGTTATATCCGTTTGGGTCATCCGATTTCCTCCACCAATAAAACTGACCGCCACGATATAACTGAAATATTGTTGAAAGTGGTGTTAAACACCATCAAACAAACAAACAATTATGCAAAAGAGAGACAAAAAAGTTTTTTTTTTTTTTTTTTTTTTTTTTTTTTTTTTTTTTAATAAAACTGCAAATAAGTGAAAATTTATATGAAGATTTATGAAAAATATGTTATATAATTCAAAGCTACCATGTTAACATAGAATATGAATATTTTTTGGCAGAATCTTCTTATTTCATCAGAAATGAATACAAACTGTGCGTTATTTGTTTATTTGTTTGATTGATTGTTTTATGGGGGAGGGAGTGGTGATTTATTGTTTTGTAACAGATCACTTGGATTTATAGACAACATTTAAATGAAACAGCACTAAATTTGAAAGTTAAACCACTTTTGAACTTTTTCTCCTAGGTATAAACAACATAAGGAAGTTTAATATTGATTTCAATTTCTTGTTTTTTATCTAGAAACATTGATTTTTTAATTAATTTTCACATCCTTTTGTGTTTGACTTTTAGACGTTTCCGTGAAAATGCTTGGTTTTATGGATGCCGCTGGAAAAAATATCACCATGAGCACATGTTATTTTTTATCCTTTTTTAGCTCACCTGACCCAAAGGGTCATGTGAGGTATTGCCATCAATTGGCGTCCGTCGTCCGTCCGTTAACTTTTTCATATTTTAATCTACTCCTCTGAAACAACTGGGCCAAATGGAACCAAACTTGGCAGAAAACATCTATATAAGGTCCTCTATAAATTTTTTCATTTCGTCCCATTCCGCCAACAAATATGGCCGCCAAGGGCAATTCTTGTTTCTGATTGGCTAATGTTAAAAAAATCTTCTCCTCTGAAACTGCTTGGCCAAATGGAGCCAAACTTGGCAGGAAGCATCTATGTAAGATCCTCTATAAAACTTCTTCATTTTTTTCCATTTAGCCAACAAACATGGCCGCTGTTACTAAAAATAGAACATATGGTAAAATTGCAGGTTTTTGGGTAATAACTCAAAAACCATTAATAATATCAAAAATCTGACATGAGGTAAAATGATCAGCACAGCAAGATCTACCTACCCTGCAATTTTGAAGTAAATCTGATTACCCATCTTGGAGTTATTGCCCTTTTTTCATCAAATTTTTAAAATTTTAATAATTTTCGTCCTTTATTTCAAAAACTATAAGAGATAGATGTTAGGTTTAAATTGCAAAAATGTGCATCATGTCAAGATCTACCTACACTGCAATTTTGAAGTAAATCCCATTACCCATCTTGGAGTTATTGCCCTTTTTTCATCAAGTTTTCAAAATTTTAATACTTTTCGTCCTTTATTTCAAAAACTATAAGAGATAGATGTTAAGTTTAAACTGCAAACATGTTCAGCATGGGAAGATCTACCTACCCTGCAATTTTGAAGTATATCCCAATACCCATTTTGGAGTTGTTGCCCTTTTTTCATCAAATTTTAAAAATTTTAATACTGTTCGTCTTATATTTCAAAAACTATGAGAGATATTAAGTTTAAATTGCAAAAATGTGCAACATGTCAAGATCTACCTACACTGCAATTTTGAAGTAAATGCCAATACCCATTTTGGAGTTATTGCCCTTTTTTCAACAAATTTTTAAAATTTTAATACTTTTCGTCTTATATTTCAAAAACTATAAGAGATAGATGTTAAGTTTAAATTGCAAAAATGTTCAACATGGCAAGATCTACCTACACTGCAATTTTGAAGTATATCCCATTACCCATTTTGAAGTTATTGCCCTTTTTTCATCAAATTTTTAAAATTTTAATACTTTTCGTCTTATATTTCAAAAACTATAAGAGATAGATGTTAAGTGTAAACTGAAAACATGTTCAGCTTGTCAAGATCTACATGCCCTGCAATTTTGAAGTAAATCTTATTGCCCGCCTAGGAGTTATTGCCCTTTTTTCATCATTGTTTAGCTCACCTGGCCCAAAGACATTATCTTTTATGCATATATATAGAAAACAGTTAAGGTAATGATTATCTCCCTTTGAAATTTGCTTCAGTATCATTCTATTGTCAGGTGAGCGATACAGGCTCAGTGAGCTGAGCCTCTAGTTTTTTAATATAAAGTAGTAACTGCATTTAAATACGTTTTTTTAGACATTTTATTCAACTATTTCTTACTGTCTGTAAGGATGACTAGAGAATAGAATAACAATCAGTTTTTGACTATAGAAATATTATGCAATATAAATTTGTAAACTTATCATGTATTCCACAATGATAATTTTTCAATATTTTTGTTTTAATTATTACAAATGTAAAACCAAATGAAAGATGATTAAAGAATGTTTTTTTTATTTGCTTAAACAACTTGAATTGACCCTGTAAACTTGATTCTGCAGATCACAATGTTAATGCATGCATTTGCAATTGTAATTTCTTGAAAATTATATTTTTGAAATGTTCCTCATTGTAGCTGTATGGCTTGAACCCCCAAACACTCTGGATCCTTCATTAATACCAGATTAAATGTCTGATTTAGGAATTAAGGATATTTCATGCCTTATACAATTACATTTATAATGCTGATTCTTGAGTATATTATATATTTTTTTTATTTTTCCATTACAGCATTTGAAAAATAGTAGGACCTCGAGGTGCAGACCCCATACATCTTAGGGATTTCATTTGGAGGTCCTTGAAAATACTCTTTTTTTTTTGCCTTTCGTTGCTGTAGGTGAGACATAGTTATTGCTTTTCAACTGCGGAGGCAGTGACAGCATTAACAACATCAATTTTTTGTGATTCGATCAGTCATGGAAATATGCTATTTATCATTGTTACAATCTCTTCAGACCCTCAACAGATTCAAACCAAATTTATTAAAAATACACTATCCCTTGTTAAGTTTGAAAACCAGAAGTTTTACTATTATAATCATTTCAAGTGTGACCCTAGACGATTTAAATAAAGCTGTGACAGCTTCTTGGTGTGTGTACCACAAAGCTAAAAAAGATTAAATTTGTATTTATACCCCCCGCAAACAAAGTTTGGGGGGCTATATAGGTTTCACCCTGTCTGTCTGTCCGTCTGTCCGTCTGTCTGTCTGTCTGTCCGCATAGAGGGTACATGGTTTGTCCGTGCAACTCCTCCTACAGTTTTTCTGCTAGGAAGTTTTTATTTTGCAGATCATTTGTACATATATCAAAGATGTGCATGTGGTAAGGATTTTGATTTTTGTGCATTTTTACCAAAAATATAGATTGTTGAACTTAGTCATTTTTTGTGAATTTGGCAAAAAGGGTACATGGTTTGTCCTTGCAACTCCTCCTAAAGTTTTTACGCTAGGAAGTTTTTATTTTGCAGATCATTTGTACATATATCAAAGATGTGCATGTGGTAAGAATTTTGATTTTTGTGCATTTTTACCAAAAATAAAGATTGTTGAACTTAGTCATTTTTTGGTGAATTTGGCAAAAAGGGTACATGGTTTGTCCGTGCAACTCCTCATAAAGTTTTTACGCTAGGAAGTTTTTATTTTGCAGATCATTTCTACATATATCAAAGATGTGCATGTGGTAAGGATTTTGATTTTTGTGCATTTTTACCAAACAATATAGATGGTTGAACTTAGTCATTTTTTTGTGAATTTGGCAAAAAGGGTACATGGTTTGTCTGTGCAACTCCTCCTAAAGTTTTTATGCTAGGAAGTTTTTATATTGCAGATCGTTTGTGCATACATCAAAGATGTGCATGTGGTAAGGATTTTGATTTTCATGAATTTTTACCAAAAATATAGATTACTGAACTTAGTCTTTTTTTGGTGAATTTGGCTAAAAGGGTACATGGTTTGTATGCACAACTCCTCCTACAGTTTGTAAGTTAGGAAGTTTTTACATTGCAGAACATTTGTACTCATATCATGTGAATTTGGCTGAAAGGGTACATGGTTTGTCCGTGCAACTCCTCTTACAGTTTTTATGCTACGACGTTTTTATTTTTGTTGAATGTGATTAAATATTATAATTTGACAAATAATATATTTTCCGTGTAGACTTAGTTTTCAATAATCTTGGACACAGTCAGAGTGAAGCGGGGGGTATTAGTCCCGCTATGCGGACAGTTCTATTTTTTTTTATCTAATTAAATGTTTAAAGAATTGCGTGGATTATGTATCTAGACGTTGGTCATTTCCTAGGCTTAGTAATCCAGACATTCCATTTGTAGTACACATGTCCTTAGTTAAATTGATGGATCGAAAAATCTACAGGTTTTCTGGTAAAAATATAACAAAATTATTAAAAATCAACTGGTTTTCTTGTAAGATTATTAAAAAATCTACGGTACATGTTTTCTAGTAACATATGATAAAATTATTTAAAAAAATTCTAGTGAAATATGAGAACATTATTAAAAATCTACATGTTTTCTAGTAAAATATGATAAAATTATTAAAAATCTACATGTTTTTTGAGAAAATATGATAAAATTATTAAAAAATTTCGTTTTCTGGGAAAATATGATAAAATTATTAAAAATCAACAGGTTTTCTCGTAAAATTATTAAAAATCTATGGTACATGTTTTCTAGTAAAATATGATCAAATTATTAAAAATTTGTCTAGTGAAATAAATATGATAAAATTATTATACCCCCACTCGTAGAGAGGGGGGCTATATTGCAATCACCTTGTCCGTCCGTCCGTCCGTCCGTTCACACTTTCGTAACAGATATCTCAGCTTCTACTGGCAGAAATGATTTTATATTTGATATATGGCTTTGGCTTGGTGACTTGTACCATGTCTCCTCTTTCCAGGTTTACCGCACATCTACTTCCTGTTTACAGGGCGACTTAGAATTTTTCATGTTTGCCGTAATGAAAACTTTCGTAACAGTTATCTCAGCTTCTACTGGAAGAAATGATTTTATATTTGATATATGGCTTTGGCATGGTGACTTGTACCGTGTCTCCCCTTTCCAGGTTTACCGCACATTTACTTCCTGTTTACCGTGCGACTTACAAATGAACGAGTGGGGGTATTCTTAGCACGACGTAGCATGCAACATCTTGTTAAAGATCTACAACGTTTTCTTGGAAAAGATGATAAAATTATTAAAAATCTACAGGTTTTCTGGTTAAATTATTAAAAATCTACGGTACATGTTTTCTAGTAAAATAAAATAAAATTATTAAAAATTTGTCTAGTGAAATAAATATGATAAAATTATTAAAGATCTATAACGTTTTCTGAGAAAAGATGATAAAATTATTCAAATTTACATTTTCTAGGAAAATATGATAAAATTATTAAAAATCTATGTTTTCTGGGAAAATATGATGGAATTATTAAAAATCTATAACGTTTTCTGGGAAAATATGATAAGATTATTAAGAATATACATATATTCTTGTTAATTATGATCAAATTAATAAAAAATCTACGTTTTCTGGGAAAATATGATAAATTATTAGAAATCTACCGGTACATGTTTTCTAGTAAAATATGATTAAATTATTAAAAATCTACCGTTTTCATGGCAAATATGATAAAATTATTAATTACAGATTTCTGGTAAAATATGATCACATTATAAAACTTGACCTTTGTTAGATTAATGGCCAGTTAATTTGTACAATAAATAGAATATAAAAGTAGCTGTGTAAATTGACGAAGTTCACTGCCACAGCACAACAGTACATGTTCTTGAACTTGTCTCAATGGAAAATCTTCACACAATGAAATGTTGGATTTGGTATGCTTATTTCAGTGATGTCTTCTATGAAAACAATTAAAAAGTCTATCTACTCCTGCTGTTCTGTTTGATAATAACTAATATGTCAGTCATGACTGGAATACATGTTAACTCACTTGTTGGTTTGATCAAATTTAAATTCTGAATTAATTAACTTTGAGTAAAAGTAACATTAAAATTGGAAATATAATTATCCATTCATTTTCATTTTTCTTTTGGCTTCAAAATATAAATATGGTACAATTTCAGCATATCTGTGTATTGGTGATTTATTTGATTTTTTTATTGAACAATTTTTGAGGGTGAATGGTGAGTGCATGACCCCAATTATATGATTGTTTTTATTAAGCAATACTTGTGGGTGGCTGGTGGGTGCATGATCCCAAACTGAAGAAGAGACATTTTTTTTTTATCAAAAAGCTTGCAGTTTGGATGTATAATTTTATCATTTGGCCTTGATCATAGATATTATGTTGCATAGTATGAGGTTGTCATTGACAATCGGTCTGTAGACACGATGGTTTCATAGTGATAATTTTAACTCTAATTGACAAATCCTTCTGAATTTTTAACACAAAATCGTTGTCACAGAATTAAGGTTAGTATTGATTTTTGGAATTGTAGCACTATCGGTTAATGAACTAGAGGGCCCAAGGTGCAAAAAATAGGTACGTGGAGAATTTATTGTTCATCTGATTTTGATAAAGTTTTTAAAAATAAATTCCTTAGAAAAATCCCTTCAGGAGAAATGTATATCGTTTTGTAACTATTATGGTTAATGCCATAAAAAGGGCCACAAAGTTGTGAATTTCAAAATTTGAAGTTTTTAATTAAGAAATAAATCATGGAAGCCAGAATGTGTTGGGAGTTTTAACATGGATTGGCGGATATTAGTATTTAATCCAGAGCCAGAAGCGAGGGATAAAATTTACTAATATCTGCCAATCCATGTTAAAACTCAAAACACATTCTGGCTTTCATGAATTATTTCGATTCTGACATGTCTGAGAGTACAAATACGGTAGTATACTTTGATTGGAATACGGTAATTTATATTTACGTTTGCAGAAAATATCGCACACAATTTATGCTGCCAATGGAAAAGTCAGTCACATTCACCGGCACATGTGCTAATGAGATTATACCGAATGGATAAATCACTCGTTTGTTAACATTTAGCGAAAGAAGGAGGTCATGTTAGAATTTTTCATTTATGTAGTTTTTTGTGAATTATTACAGGTTATTGATGAGCCATGAAAAAATATCCATTTTATTCCGAAAGGGGATTTAAAAAGTAAAAGGGGCATAAGTTCCAAAATTCAATTTTGAAGTAGATTTTTTCTTTGAATTGATTGTGCTGAGAGTTTCTGGTAGTATGTAGAGACAGATTTCCTCCTTCTCTGATAGTTTCAAAGATAAATTTGACCAATTTTTTTTTATTTTTCATCTAATTTTAATGCAGTTTCTCCTTTACAAATTGCTCTTCTTTATGAGTTATTCTGAGTCAATACAGAAAATAAACTTTTTTGTTTATATATAGAAAAAAGGGGCTAAATTTAAAATGCGACCAACATTTCAAATGTCATAATATATTTAAAAGATATATACACAATTAATATGTTTCATCTTTCTTGCTTCTTTAATAATTTTCAATTATATTCCTTATAGCATTGTATTGTTATACTGCCTATGTTATGTATTTTAATAGGAATTGGTTTAGCTAGTACTTATTGTTTACAAGATTAAAACAGTTGAAGTGGGCTAAAAGTCACAAAGGCTTAAAATGATAAAACAAGACAAATACCCAAATTACAGGTGGTCTTGTCTATACCTATGTCTAACATATTGCTGTATCCATCATTTTACTGTATCAAGAAACATACTGTGCCCACACATGCTTTTAATATGCACTTTTTCAACTTTCCCTTGTTGACATGCTGCAGACATGCTGCACTGTGTTGCCTTTTATTGTACCTGGTAATTGTTATTGGTAAATAATTGTATTATATATTTTGAATTAGAGGCATGTGAAATTATTTTAGTGTGTATGTACTATGTACTATGATATTGACTGAACACTGCATTGTTATTACAGTAGGAAAACAAATTGATAAGTAAATAAGGGTAATAACAAAACTATCAAACACCGAGCAATCTTCTAAAGAGAAAGGAAAAACTCTAAATTAGTCAACAAACAGACAAAATTATTCAACAACCGGAAAACTACGAAAACCGCAATGGCCCTTACTTTGTACAGGCATTTCCAAAGAAATGGTGGGTTGAATCAGATTTTACGGCGCCAAACCTCCCACTTCCATAACGGTTAAAAGGTTCTGGTTGTCACTATAACAGCATTTTTAACAATACTGGGACAAAATAGGTATAATAGTAGTCAAGGTAGTACTTTATGAAAATCCATCGTTTATTATCGTCTCTGCAGTCTTCAGTTTATTTTATTTTCCTCTAAGGTGGAGGACATTTTAGTCTGAGATTGAATGGGAAAATGTTATGAGCAAGGTCAAAAGGTCACACAGTATATTTAAGAAATAATTCATGGAAGCCAGAATGTGTTTTGAGTTTTAACATGGGATGGCGGATATTAGTGGCGAGGGATAAAATTTACTAATATCCGCCAACCCATGTTAAAACTCAAAACACATTCTGGCTTCCATGAATTATTTCGATTCTGATATGTCTAAGAGTACAAATACGGTAGTATACTTTGATTGGAAGACGGTAATTTATATTTGCGTTTGCAGACAATGTCGCACACAATTTATGCTGCCCAATTCGAGCAGACAATAATTCATCAACATGTACATTTACGACAGGAAAGTCAGTCACATGCATCAGCATATGTGCTAATGAGATTATACCCAATCGATAAATCGCTCGTTTGTTCACAAATCGAAAGAAGGACGTCATGTTAGAATAATATGTCTATAGGATGTCGGGGTAGAATCTACTTCACCAGTTTGTCAAGGTAACTTATGCCGTAACATCTACTTCTCCAGTTTGTCATGGTAACATATAATTCACCAGTTTGTCATGGTAACATATGCTTTACCAGTTTGTCATGGTAGCATATAATTCACCAGTTTGTCAGGGTAACATATACTTAACCAGTTTGTCAGGGTAACATCTACTTCACCAATTTGTCATGGTAACATACACTTCACCAGTTTAACAAGGCAATGTATGCTTCACCAGTTTGTCATGGTAACATTTACTTCACCAGTTTGTCAGGGTAACATCTACTTCACCAGTTTGTCAGTGTAACATGTACTTCTTCAGTTTGTCAGGATAACATCTACTTCACCAGTGTGTCAGGGCAACATCTACTTCACCAGTTTGTCATTGTAATAATATACTTAACCAGTTTGATCAGTAGGATCAATGGATATAGCCCTTAACACAAGACCCCATCTCTACCCCTACATTTCCAGAGTAGTTGTGGAATCAATGAAAATATAGCTTTGTAACATTAGTGGTCAACTGGTTAGCACTGTCACTTTTAAAACATTTCAATGTATAAATTTATGAAGGGAGCTAAGAGGAGGTTCTCATCACAAATTCCTGTCGAAATAAAAGTGTTGTTTTCTAATTCCAGACAAATTAAATAATCACCTCGAATCCCAATGTTTTTTTTTGCTAAAATCCTGAAATTTAAATGACAAAATCTTAAATTTACACCAAATGAAAGGCTCAATTCTAATGTCCAGAGAAAATTGTTTTCACCTCTCCTCTAAGTGTATGTAATATCTGTAATATTCATAGCAATTGAAACAATTACTACCTTTGTTTACTGATGGTCATTGAACTGACCTTTGAAAACAGAAATGGCTGCCACTAATAGAAATTTTGTGATAGAGGTATTTATTTCATCACAACATACATGTATTGTCATTTTCAAGTTTCAAAACTGAAAAATAATATTGCAGATTACATGTATATTACATATTGTTTGTTTGAATTTCATTTACACGTTAATTTTTTTCTAATCTGTAGCTTGAAAATAAAAAAAAATCTTTTTGCTTAGAAATGTTTTATTTGAACCAAGTAGAACCCAGAGAGATCACAGATTTGATGAATGCCTTGTGATTTATTGTATTATAAGTGTGAATACAACAGTATTCCCTAGTCCACAGAACAAATAACAATGTCTGTATAACATGTATAATATAATATGTAAGAGAAAAATCAGTGTCTGGTCAGGACAAGAGTAATAGTTTGAAGATCAATGGTTGATTTCTGACCATGTGGTAGATAGATACATGTTCTATTTTACTGGTAAGTCCTGTTCAGCTGTATTCTGTTGTTATATTCAAAGAATGTATAATTGACTCAGGGGGTGGGGATGGGATGGGGTGGGGGTGTAGATGGGAGGTATTTTTTTTCACAATTTCTCATATAATGTTACATATAAGAATAAAAATACAAAATTGAAATAAAGGTAAATAATTTAAATGTATACAATCAAGCTTGTCTTATGTGACCTTCCAAGGTAACAGTGAAATATGATCACATAAGACAGGTGGTCGCTGAATACAGGTTTAATTGATATGAAATGTGCTGTGAAGGGAAATAAAAATTAAGGTCACATAATACAAGTTATTGCTTAATAGAGGTGGTCACTAAAGGAAGTTTGACTGTAACTATGATGTTTTAAAAATAACTGTCTCACCGCTCCACGTTAAGAAATGTTCATTTTACATAAACGGAAATGATTATTTTCTGCTAATGAAGTTTTCAAAAATATTGATGCTGCATATTTATTGCAAGTTTTGAAGAAAATCTATTTTGCATGATTTGTGGTAAAGCTGTATAAAGTTAACATGAATCATTTATAAAATGTGAATGGTAATATCATATTTATAATTGGTTAAAAGATTGACTCCATAATAACCCTTCCATTTATTTCTTGATATATGGGTATAGTTACTTGTCAGTTCAGCTATCCAATAGCATTTTGCACTTTTACCATCATAATTTTTGTACAGGAGTCGAGTCAACCACAAAAAATATGCATGTGTATTCAGGGGGTTCAAAATTCATCTGTTTTATTTTTCATCCAATTTTAATGAAAGATTATCATTATGGGTTATTGATAGACCATAAAAAATTTTGCTTTTTTATTTCATAAAGTGATAAATGGGGCCCAAATTTCCAAATTTTGCATATTTGGAAGGTACAATGTATATAGAAGTCTTATTTTTTCCATCAACTTTGATACTCTTTCTTTCTTTGAATTGACCATGCTCAGCCTCTGGTTTTATGTCTACAGATTTCCTCAATCTCTGATAGTTTCTGAGATAAACTGGACCGAAGGGGGTCAATAAGTGCCAAATTCCAAAATTTGGACTTTTTAATTTTTCATCTAATTTTACTGCAGTTACAACCAATTTTTGCTACAATTGACCCAAATTCTGAAATTTGCATATTATGAAGGTAACATAGAATTTTTTTACTTTTCATCCAATTTTTATGCATTTTTATGCCCCCGCGACTATTGGTCGAGGGGCATATTGTTTTACCCCTGTCCGTCCGTCCGTTCGTCACAGTATAGTATGCATAGTTTGTCCCTCTTAACTCCTCCTACAGTTTTGGAGCTACAGCTTTAATATTTTGTAGGATGTTTATGCACATAATGGAGGTGTGCATGTGCACAGGATTTTGATTTTCATCAAATATTCTCAAAATGACAGGTAGTTGAACTTAGTCATTTTTTCATACTAGCTGCATAAAGGGAACATGGTTTGTCCCGCTAACTCCTCCTACAGTTTTGGAGCTACAGCTTTAATATTTTGTAGGATGTTTATACACATAATGGAGGTGTGCATGTGCACAGGATTTTGATTTTCATCAAATATTCTCAAAATGACAGGTAGTTGGACTTTTCATTTATGCCCCCATATAGTCCGGCTAACTCTTCCTACAGTTTTTGAGCTAGACCTTTTATATTTTGTAGACAGTTCGTACTTACACTGAAGGTGTGCATATTTTATGCATTTTGACTTTCAACAATTTTTTTACAAAATTATGGATGCATGAACTTGGACAGATTTTGCTAAATCCATATAGGATATATGGTTTGTCTGGCTAATTCCTCCTACAGTATTTGAGCTAGACCTTTTTTATTTTGTAGACAGTTAGTACCAACACCGAAGGTGTGCATATTATATGGATTTTCATTTTCAACAATTTTTTTTACAAAATTATGCTTATATGAACTGAAACCTGTTAACGTGTAAACAACGCACGCTCCTTATACTTGCGGCTTCCTCCACCACTAAAACTGACCGCCACGATATGGCTGAAATACTGCTGAAAATGGCATTAAACCCCATTCAATCAATCAATCGAACATCACATTGTTAGGTACAGATTCATTTATTTCAGTCATTTCTGCTTGATGCTGAATAAGCAAAACATTGGTTTACCCTTTTGCAGGGGGCATTGTATGTGTCTTACAGACACAAACTAAGACACAAACCCCTTTTAAAGTCTATACATAAGTTTTCTACATCATACCCGATGAATAATATACGATTCCTTCAAATTAAGTTATATTGAAAATCCATTTTGGCTCTTCAAGATGTTTTCTTTACATTATACCCCTACACATTCCTCAGAACCAAGCCAAAAGTTAAGGTAGAAAATTGGAATTGGGGTGAGGGGAGGGGGTGGGTGCGGGGTTGAGGTGTATAAAGTTGAGACGGGGGCATTCAATTTTCTAGTTTTCTTTGAATTGATTGTGCTGAGAAATTTCAATGGATTCCAAGATAACTAAAACTTAATACCGCCCCTGTGCTTAACCCTTTATCTGGTTTATACTCCTACTTGTAAATCAACCAATCAGAACATCACATTCAATATATTGGTGGACAGATTGTAAGCTATACATACATAGAGGAAATTTATACAGGAAAACGTATTGATTGTTCAGTATTAAATCTGAAAATTGAAAGATTATTGATGTGTGCGATATTCTTCTGAAGTTCTGAATTATGCTTGTCAGGTGTACATTGTTCTGACATATGCATGTAACACGCGTAGTATATTTGTATTTATTATGTACCGGGACACCTGTTACATCAAGACATATCAGATTCAAGGAAGATGGTCTATGTTAATACATGTACTTCTGTCACACACATTGCATTAATTAAAGTTGCACGATTTGTTGTTTTGCTCATGATTAGCTACACACTATTTACCATGATGAAACCAAGAAAACAGGTAAACCATATTGTTGTTTGTTCATTCAACAACTTGATGTTATTTTTTCTTATCCCTGTCAAAGATTGGATGGTGATTTTTTTTATATGTCTGTCAAAGACAGGGTGTATTATGGTACCTGGTATACTGTCTGTCTATCCTCCCAACCATCGTTCCATACGGACAAAGATAATTCAAGTTTTGTTTTACCAAATATCATGATTGATAAAGGTACAGTGTCTTTCAATTTTGAAGATCTCCTCTTATACTGTTCATAATTATACCCCCACTCATAGAGAGGGGGCTATATTGAAATCACCTTGTCCGTCCGTCCATTAGTCCATTTGTCCGTCCGTTCACACTTTCGTTAAAGATGTCTCAACTGCTACTGGAAGAAATGATTTTATTTTTGATACATGACTTTGGCATAGTGACTTGTACCATGTCTCCCCTTTCCAGGCTTACCGCACATCTACTTCCTGTTTATCGTGCGACTTAGAATGTTTGCCGTAATGAAAATTTTCGTAACAGATATCTCAGCTTCTACTGGAAGAAATGATTTTATATTTGATATATGGCTTTTGCATGGTGACTTGTACCGTGTCTTCCCTTTCCAGGTTTACTGCACATCTACTTCCTGTTTACCGCGGGACTTAGAATTTTTCATGTTTGCCGTAATGAAAACTTTCATAACAGATATCTCAGCTTCTGCTGGAAGAAATGATTATATATTTGATATATGGCTTTGGCATGGTGACTTGTACCATGTCTCCCCTTTCCAGGTTTACCGAACATCTACTTCCTGTTTACCTCATAGTTAGAATTTTTCATTTTTGCCGTAATGAAAACTTTCGTTACATATATCTCAGCTTCTTGCATGGTGAATTGTACCGTGTCTCCCCTTTCCAGGTTTACCGCACATCTACTTCCTCTTTACTTAGAATTTTTCATGTTTGCCGTAATGAAAACTTTTGTAACAGATATCTCAGCTTCTACTGGAAGAAATGATTTTATATTTGATATATGGCTTTTGCATGGTGACTTGTACCGTGTCTCCCCTTTCCAGGTTTACCGCACATCTACTTCCTGTTTACCGTGCGACTTAGAATTTTAATGTATATAATGCCATAATAAAATTAGTATGTGATCCATTTTCTGGTAATGAGTGTTGAGATATATACAAATTTGACACAAATGAACGAGTGGGGGTGTTCTTAGCACGACGTAGCGTGCAACATCTTGTTTTTCATATTCCACAATAGAGAAATTTTAAATAGAACCAGTATTAAAAAAAAGCAAGGAAATGTAAATGTATTTGGAATAAATTGTCCTCGTGAAGAATTATTGTGATATGTAGATTCCAGTCTGTACAAATTTGGGTCCCCAGGATCTATATGGTGTCCAAGGCCTGGGTTCCAATGTTTAAAATGGGTTGCTATGGGAAAGATTTCAAACCAGGAATTGATATAAAATTGTATTTTACATGCAACTAGCATTGTGATATGAATTATCAATTTTGTACCAATAAATGCCCCAGGGTCTATTGAGTTTAAGCCTCAGGAGGTCAAAAAAATGAACATGTAGCGATAGGCAATGGTTCAATGTATCATCTTTACTAAGGTGAGTGATGCAGACTCCATTGAGACTCTAGGTTAATTCAGAGTTGGTATTAAAGGATTAGTACCAATAATGAATGTATACTTAAAGCATAAAGGGTATTGATTTAATATGTTACAGGATGCAACCAATAATGAGTGAATTGTTAGCTCATAACAGGGGATTACTTCACTTATGAATATTCATTAATTAGGCTGTAGATTTAAAACATTGAAGCTCTGTGTATTGAATGTCAAGTGATACATGGTGTCTATAGAATAACTAACACATTAAACAAATACAAAAGAAATTTCAGATAATTATTTATATCAAGCCAGGAAAGTGAATGGTCATATATTTGTTTTATGTGTATTGATTTTGCCTCTGTTCGGACAGTGTTACATTTTTAGTTTTTCATTTTATTGATGTATATGAAGACAAATTATATTTTATTTGCAAAATCAACTAATTTTTACCCACTAAATTTGCTTGCAGTGATTCCAGGGGTATTTTGATCTTAACTGCACAATTAACCCAGGAAAAAATCCACTTCATAGGAATGGACCATGTTTTTCCTAGATACACAAACATGTATTTACAATTTCAAATCTAATAAAAATTACTCTGGTATGACTGGATTTATGGTCCAGTAAATATGTACGCTTAACCAGACTGAACCAATTTTTACTGGACCTTTCCCGATGTCTGAATCACCTTTGGAACGACTGTGCTTTGGAGGGTCTTTACATGGTCCAATTTTGAAAATATATTTGACAACCCTTCTATACCAAAAATGTTATTGATGCTAAGCTTGAAACTTCAATGCTTTACACTAGGATAAAATTTAAGCTTAGGGCCATCATGACCATAGACAAATTGGAGTAGGACTTAACATCTATCTGTACAATTAGTACTTATCAACAATATCGTCCTGAATATAGCTGAAAAATTGCTCGCTGGACGTTAAACACCAATCAATCAATCAATAAAGTTGTGAGGTAGATTCCTGATCATGATGAGGTGTACATGATACAATCTTATGTGATGAACTTGTCTGACTTGCGGCAGGTCAGTTGCTTTTCCGAGTACTCTGGTTGCCTCCAACAATATACATGTAGCTGAAATATTATCAAAACTGTTAAAACTCCCATAACTCCAAATTTGAACTGTAATTGTGACATGCTCTCAAGTTGTTTAACATGCTTTTGCCTGTTTCTCTGCCATTTTGCAATTTTGCTAATTTTGCCAATTTTGCCAATTTTGCCAAAATAAAATATGACATCTTGGTTAGATTACTGTAACCATACATTTTGATATAACTTTCCTGATGTCCCAGTCTCTCTGAGATATAAAGAAACACTGGTGTAGTGTTTAACAGTAAAAATGAGGTACCACACATGTTGTAGGCTAGAGGTTATCTTGATCTCTCTTTGAGGTACAAGTTATACTTAAGAATTGAATGCATTCTTTTGAAGTTTCATTGGGATATGAAAGCGTTGACCGAAGTACATTTTCAATGAAGCGTTCATGTTGAAAATGTAGTTCGATCAACGCTTTCATACCCCAATGAAACTTCAAAAGAATCCATTCAATTCTTATAATTACATTTAAATCACACCAAAATTTAATATAGTTGAATTTTTCGTTGTGAATTTTATTTGTGTTAGATTATTTGCTGTTGGAAATTACTATGCCATTGATTGTTTACATCTGACGTCGTCATGGAGGCACGTGCAAGTTCGGGTTTGAATTTCATTTGGATGTGAAACATCTCTTTTATAATCAATGTGACCACTACATAACCAATCATATTGTAACATTTCAATGAAAAACGGAAGTAATGTAATTATTCATCATTAAATTAAAGACTTCATAATAGTGACATTCAGAGTAGCAAGAAACTGTTAAATTGTTGATGTGACACAAAATATGGTCATTTGTGAAAAAAAAACAACATCCCAAGATTCCTTGTAGTAATTACAGATTAATGCCATTTAATTTTTGACAAGCAATTAACAATGATTGAAATAATATTAAAATGTTAAAAGATATGGCTGATTTGACATAGGTTATAATTTGATGGTGTAAAACTAATATAATGATTTATGTTTCCAATACAAATGTTTGAAAAGAGGGACAAATGTTGTATAAATTGTAAGAAAATTTGTCACTAGTGTTCTCTGAATTACAACAAGATAATAAAATGTAGTTATTTTCTTTCATTTTAACTTCAGACCTTATAATGGGGATCTAAATAATAAATATCTAGAGAATATGAATGGTTTAATTACTGGAGAAATCCACTTTAGTGAGAGATTTCTTAATTTGTATAAAACACAGATTTTCAACATGGAACATAAATTTGTTGTATTTTGAAACAGTATTTTTTTCACATGTATTGATCGAAAATTTAAACAAATGGATGAAATTTAAGTAGTCATATTTTGGTCAGAATTGTTGCCCATTAACTAATTTAAGCAAAATACTATTCAGTGAAACTAATTTTGAACTTTTTTGGATATAAGGGTTAGTGGGAGTTACAGTATTTAGCACCACTTTCAACAATATTACAGTTATATTGTGGTGGTCAGTTTTATTGGTGGATGAAAGCGGAGTACCTGGAGAAAACCACAGACCTGCTGCAAGTTGCCAGGAGAGAAAGGGGAGAGGGTATTTTCTACTCTACTTTTTTTTTTTTACTTTTGACAGAACCAAATGATTATTTTCCATGATTGATTGGAAACTAATTGTTTAATTTGACCTATTACTTGTTTTGATTACTGATATCAGAGCTGGATCTTTATTGTCATTAACCAGAAATATTAAAAATATGTTTTTTTTCACTCTTAGAAATTCTATAGACAGCTTCCAGCATTTATATGCATATAGCATAGGGATGATTTAATGGAGGGTAAAATGGGGGGGGGGCAGTAGCTGATGGGAACACATACTATGTGAAAATTAACAACAGATGTACCATGAATTGATCAGTCACCTCGACAGAATATGTAGCCTGCAGGGGAAATCTTTTAAATTAAATTGAAATTGAATATAATTATGACAGACAAATTTTACAAAAATTACCCTTAAACAGGAATACTGTAAACCAATCCCTGAATTATGGACAGTTCTTGTAGATGACATACATGGTTTGTATTCAGACCTGTTAGGCAGAATATAGACACTTAAAAATGTAGAGTTCTTGTAGACAGCATACACAGTTTGTTTTCAGACCTGTTAGGCAGAATATAGACACTTAAAAATCTTAAATAATCTAGAGTTCTTGTAGAAGACATACACAGTTCTTTTTCAGACCTGTTGGGTAGAATATAGACACTTAAAAATCTTAATAATCTCAGAGTTCTTGTAGAAGACATACACAGTTTGTATTCAGACCTATTAGGCAGAATATAGACACTTAAAAATGTTAATAATCTAGATGGAATATACTTGATAGAATCTTGTCAATTACTAAAGCTTGTGTGACAAATTTCATTTACAATAAAGCCAGAGATTGGCACAATATCATAATGTGTCCTACTGTCTGTGTCAGTCTTGATCAAGAATATAATAAAGTAGATTGTATATATAAGTAAGTATTTCTTATCAGATTTACCAAATGATTAAAAACTTAAAATCCAACATGCATGATGCACATACAGAAAGGAAATTGATCATAATTTTTTTAACATCCGAAACTTGTCATACATGAACTCTTAACACGATGATAATAAATGTAATATTTGAGCTTGAATAGAACTAATCCTGTTCTCACTTCTTTAATGGGATCTTCAGCTTTACATATGGAGTAAGGTTCTTGTACTATTCTAGAATTTGTTGAGTTTTTTTTTTATGGAAATGCCTCAGATAGTTGATGTCCACCTGGTGAAAGGTGTGATTGTAACTTACCACAACTTCATATGCCTCACCAGGTAATTTGGCTTGGGGGGTGGGGGGTGGTGGTATGGTGTTTAATGCCACTTTCAACAATATTTCAATTATATTGTGGCAGTAAGTTTTATTGGTGGAGGAAACCGGAGTACCCAGAGAAAACCACTGACCTGTTGCAAGTCATTGACAAACTCTTATCACATAATGTTATATCGAGTACACCTACCCTGTGTGGGATTCGAACTCACAACATTAGTAAACTTGGACTTGGTGTCCTAAGGTATATGAATCAGTTTTACTCTAAGGATGGGGTCTGGAAGTTTTTGAAAATAAATATAAAAAATTGGGGGGAAAAATAAACTACTGTATTATGATATACTTTTGAAAATAAATATATTGACCTATATTTGTACATGCAAATCATGAATCAGCTTGGGTTTTTATTCTTTGGAGCACAAGCCAGGAGAGTTATATTTAGATAATATCACATGCATGTCTTACATGATACCCTCATTTCATGGATGATAATATTAATTGTTATATTTATAATAACCACATATATTCAAAGCCCTTTTTGTCAGTGACTTAAAGCAGGTCGGTGACTTTCTCCGGGAACTCAGGTTTCCTGCTCCAATAAAACTGACCGCCATGATAACTGAAATATTGGTGAAAGTGGAGTTAAACACCATAAACCAAACCATCATTGCCCTTTTAAATGTAACCAGGGAACATTATGCATAATACATGTCTCTTTCATTTTTATGAACATTTTTAATCATATCTTTCAGAATGCTGAGAGGGAGAGGGAAACACCTGACTCCATGTCCTCTCTGGGTTTACAGAAAAAGGACAAGATATGCCTTGTGTGTGGAGACAAAGCCTTGGGTTACAATTTCAATGCTGTCTCATGTGAATCGTGTAAAGCATTTTTCCGTAGAAATGCTCACAAGGTATTTAGTTAATATAAGAAATGTGAATAATTAAAAAGGGGGCGAACTCATGGTCGTGATCGTCTTGTATTTGGATTTACAACTACCTGTGCAACGAGTGCCTATCACCATTAACTTTGTGAATTATAATCCCGCTCATTTCGAGGTGCACTTGATACAACATTATGTGATAAAGTTTGTCAGCGGCAGGTCAGTGGTTTTCTCCGGGTACTCTGGTTTCCTCCGCCAATAAAACTGACTGCCACGATATAACTGAAATATTGTTGAAAGTGGTATTAAATATCATAATCCTATTGAATAATTAAATCATAAGACAATGAAAAGATAAGAAGTAAAATGAGGAAGCAAATTTTTGAAAGTTGATCATATGAATTTATCATTGTGTGCTCTTGTTTCTTCAAATCATGCAATCAAATTTAATGCCTAAAATTAGATTTTTGCTGTATTGGATGGGTTTCTTTTTGACAACACACTAGAATCCATTCATCTTATAATAATAAACTTGTACGTCCTACTCTCAAAGCATTCATTTGCTTATATGACCTCATGTTACATTTTTATATGTATCTGAGTGTTGCCTGAATAAAAACTAATATTTAACAACACCTTGTATCAGTCATGTCAGGTTAACCTTCATTCATGTTTGACAATCGACAAACCTCGGGTGAGTCTGCTTCTCTTCCTCAATCCCTCGGCTGTAATACGGTATTTGATATGCATCTACGCGTCACATTTCTTCGCCGGAAGACCATATCACTTCAATCAAACATTGCGGACCGTGAATAAGTTCTAAAATGGTGACAATAGATGAGTGTATAGAGTTTGCTTTGAAAAATATTGGTCTTTGATGAAGGTACGGAATCAGCCGACATTGCGACGAATGAAAATATATTATTATTGGACGAATATTCGAAAGTGAAATTACTTTAATACCTCCTTCATTGAAGATTTCCGAAAGTAGTTCCAATGGGAGCTATCGTAATACGGACGAGGTTTGATGAAGGTACGGAATCAGCCGAAGTTGTGACGAGTGTCATGTTTGATTGTCCAATCATATGCAAGACAGAGAGTTAAACCTATTGATAATCAGACAATCGCTCTCAGTGTGTGGTCAGTATAAATATAAACAAAGGGATGTCTGCTACAGAAATTGTTATTACCTGAACAATCTAGATTACCCATATGTCATTTTTGATTGGACAGATTAAAACCCATACATGTATATTACACATAAACCACATGTAACTGTTCTTGTGGAAGAATCTCCTAGATTTGATATTCGTTAGTTTTTTTTGTACCAAGCTGCAGTTTGTATTCCTATATCAAACTGGGCAGTTGGTAAATATTTTAAACCATTTTCAACCAAATAACAGAGGGAGGTTGTTGCCATAGCGATGTCAGTAAAGGAAGTGCAGTCTAAGAAGTCATACTGACAATCCTATTTACTGCTATTACTCCAGCGTCTGTAATTATATTTTGAATCATGTGATATTAATTAGTTACACTAGAAATATATGAATGTAAGGTTTGAGGGCTATGGTGTATAATGCCACTCTCAACAATATTTTGGTTATATTTCGTGTGGCTGTTAGTTTTATTGGTGAAGGAAACCGGAGTACACGGAGAAAACCACTGACCGGTCACAAGTAACTGACAAACTTTATCAAAAAATGTTCTATCGAATACACCTCGCCTGGGCAGGATTCGAATTCACAACGGTATGGTTAAATTGTGATGTAAAAACTGTTGTTATATTGACAATTCATATTTCCCTTTTTCGTTAATTTTCTTTAATATGTTAATAAACAATTGATATGTTAATAAGGGTCGATGTGTAATTCTCTAAGAATATGTTTTGGGTTGAAAAAATGATAAGAAGTGCATTAAAAAATTGGAAGTAACTCTACCTTAAATGATTTAACCATGATCAAAGTATTTTTAAAAGTAGAGTTACTTCCCATTTTAATTGCATTTTGTAGATTTTTGTAGATCGTTGTTTGTCCTTTTGTACTTTTTCTTTTGGCCATTGTGTTGTCTGTTCTTTTTCGATTTACAGATTCTGATTACCCCTTTGGTATCCTCAAACTCTTCTTGCCTTTTTCCAACACAAAGCAAAATTCTAAGAGAATTAGAGGATTACATCATCAGCTTTTATTTGCAAGATATATCAATAGTTAATTTGCATTTTTTGTTAATTTTAAGTAACAGAACCATTAAATGTCAATATACTATTAGTTTTCAAATCACGGCTTAACCTTGATTCATGCACTTGTTAATTAACATCACATGATTCACAATATAATTTTTAGAAAGTCGCTGTCTATACCTTAAATCAATCAATCACAATATCATTGCAGACAGTGTAGTGACATTCAATAGGATTGCATGTATACTTGAATAGACTGCATTGTCTTTATTACTATTTCTTTAGCAACAACCTTCCTCTAGACGTCCATCTTCCATCGTCGTTGTCAATGTAAACTTTGACATTTTAGCCTTCCCAGCTTCAAAAATGGTTGATGATGCTAAAAATGGAAACATCTACTTTTGACATCTCCTTTTAACTGAAACCACTGTGCCAATTTGATCAAACTTTGTTGGAAGGGTCCTTGATTGGTCTAAAATACAGAATCACCCATCTTCAAAGATGGCCACTGTTACTAAAAACAGAAATTTCTTAAAATAGGCCTTACTTCTTCATTTTTGGCTGGTATGGTCCTCCAATGGTTTTCTTTCAAAGCTGTTTGCGGCACGGCACCCTTTCCCTCCCTTAAAACATGTCTCATTAATAAAAATGAAAAATATCTTAAATAACCATTTCTTCTACAAGTTGTTTATAACATGTATCCTGGCTTTTATTTTGGCAAATATGCAAATTATGCCTAATTTGATCGTATTTTGAAAATTTTAAGATTCAATTTTGTTTAAAACCAATAAATTGACCTAGGGTTTGTTATTTTTAAGTCCAGGAGATCAAAGCTGTACATATACTACAATAGTTAAATACATTTTCTCTCCCAGGTGAGTGATACAAGCTCATGTGTCAGACCCTCTAGTTTTTTTGGTTTTTTTAATGGAGACATAGCCTTATATATTTTATATAGTTGTATCAGGTAATACAGACAGTGATATCACGCTTTAATCCATACATTCTTACTTTAATTGCATTTTTATGTTAATTAGTTTATAAGGAAGTTATTCTTGGCATTTTTTTTTCATAAGGTGTGATCATAATGCAATTCTGATTGACACAAAAACATACATTTTTTATGGGCTATCTAGTGTCAATGACCATTCATGTTCAGCTTGAGTTCAGTCAGTTTTGTACTTTAATACAGAACCGACAGATTCTCCCCCAAATTCAGTCTTATAATTCTAGAAGAGTGATGGGATGGAGTTATTGTGTTTAATGCCAGTTTTATTGTTGGAGGAAACTTGAGAAAAATGCAGACCTGCAGCAAGTCACTAACAAACTTTATCACATAATGTCGTATCGAGTACACCACGCCTGAGCGAGATTCGAACTCACAACATTAGTGTTGATGGGCACTGATTGCATAGGTAGTTGTAAATCCAACTACTATACGATCAAGACCACGGAGTCCCCCTAGAAGAGTGGGGAATGCAATTCTACATATATTGCATTGAATTGTCATACATGTAGCTTAATATGCAAAATTAAGGACAACAATACTAAAAAAACTTAGTGAGGAATAGGACAACCAAATTACAAGGTGATGACTTCTGATTGCCACAGGAAAAGTATGGAGTTGAATATTGAGAGAAAAAATTAGCTCGTTATTGCTATTATGATGCACTTACTCTTTTTTGAAATCTACAAAGGGATCTTGAAAGTGTCAGGAGCATGGCACCATTATGTTCCATGGTCAGTCTTTCTGTTTTATAAACTGTCAACCCCCTCCATTGAGAGGACATTGCCCATTCGCCGCCTATAGAAGTGCTGGATAGCTCTGTGGGCTTGTCCTATGTGGGAACCGTCCGTCCCCAGTGCCCAGAAGATATCTTGGTATTTTGGAATTCTGAACATTTTCAAGTAATATGTTATAAAGCATGAAAGTCAATATCAGTATGACTTTTCAGTGTAGAAAACCATTTTTTTCAAACACTCGACATTTAGCCAGTTGCTTCAAAATTGTACTCGCCAAATTAGAATTGCACTTGCCAAGTTTGGCCAGTGGGTAGATATTTCTACTCGCCAATGATCCAATGCAAATATTTTACATGAGAAATAATAACAAAGATTTATAGCATCTTTATAGCATCTTTATTCTTTCTGTATACAAATCAGTTACTTTTTCAATTAACATCATAACTCATGAACTCGATTGCAGTACGTATTTAATTCAATTATGTCTCCGAAATAATTGTTTAGAACATCGAAATTAATTTCTGCAAAATTCGACCCTGACTCGAAAATTACGATTTTTAAAACATTTACCTTTTTACCATGCCCACCCAAACCCAATTTTATTTGCTACCATCAAGTTTTACTCTACCGAATCGGTATTTAAGATAATCTGAATCGCTTGCATTGAACTTTGGGAGGTATATATTAATTTTATTTGATCCCGGTT
>MJUT01057759.1:119499-133126 GCA_002080005.1 Gigantidas platifrons
GTCGCCAGATTGTCGAGTTCTTACACAAACGTACTCGCCGAATTTGTTCTCTTCTCGCTTTTGGCGAGTTGGCGAGCGGTAGTTTCTTTCACTGCTTTTACATTTTGTTACTTAAATGATGGACAGATGAAAGCATCAGAGTCATTACCCTTTATCAAGGACACATGTGTTAGAACTAACCATTTATTAGACTTAGATTTTTAGCTCACCTGACCCAAAGGGTCATGTGAGCTTTTGTCATCACTTTGCGTCCGTCGTCGTCGTCCGCGTCTGTAAACTTTTCATACTTTCATCTTCTTCTTTGAAACTACTGAACAGATTTGGACCAAACTTGGGAGGTCCTCTACTAAATTTGTTATTTTGGTTTAGATCGGAAAACCAACATGGCCACCAGGGCCAATAATGTGTTCTGATTGGTTGAAACTTTGAAAATCTTTTTGTCAGAAATTACTCAGCCAATGGAATTGTAACATTATAGAAATGGTGACTGGATGGTCCTCTACTAAATTTGTTATTTTTGTGCCGATCGCATATCCAAGATGGCCGCCATGACTCGACTTAGTTTTAACATAGGACCCTATGGGAAAAATGTTTAAAAAGTTTTTCCTCTGAAACCAGTGAGTCAGTTTAAAGCAAACATGGCATGAATGGTCCTTAGGTGGTCAACTTTCAAAAGAATGTCATGTGACCCCGACCTCCATCCAAGATGGCCACCATCAGCGAACATAGTTTTAACATAGGACCCTATGGGGAAAATGTTTTAAAAAAAAATTCTCTGAAACCAGTAAGTCAATTTAAAGCAAACACGGCATGAATGGTCCTTAGGTGGTCAACTTTCAAAATAATATCATGTGACCCCGATCTCCATCCAAGATGGCTGCCGTCAGTGGAAAAATGTTTAAATTTTGTTCCCTCTGAAACCAGTAAGCCAATTTAAAGCAAACATGGCATGGTCAACTTTCAAAATTATATCCAGTGACCCAGACCTCCATCCAAGATGGCCGCCATCAGCGGACATAGTTTTAACATAGGACCCTGTGGGAAAAAATGTTTTAAAATTTTCTCCTCTGAAACCAGTAAACCAATATAGCAAACATGACATCGATGGTCCTTCGGTGGTCAACTTCCAAAATTGTGTTCAGTGACCCCAATCTCGGTCCAAAATGGCCACCGTCAGCGGCCATAGTTTTAACATAGGACCCAATGGGAAAATTGTTTAAAAGTCTTCTCCTCTGAAACCAGTCAGCCAATTTAAAGCAAACATGGCATGGATGTTCCTTGGGTAGTATATACTTTCAAAATTGTGTCCGGTGACCACAACCTTCATCCAAGATGGCTGCCATGAGCAGACATAGTTTTAACATAGAACCCTATTCGGCATGCAGATATTCTTAAGAGGACTTATTTATATCAGGTGAGCGATACAGGCTCACCTGAGCCTCTAGTTCTTTTTACATTTGACTGAGTCTGTATTTGTCTAGCATTATATTAATCAATATTAGTATTGGCCATCAATTTATAGGTCAAACACGCTTCATCGATCAGTATATATGCTAACAGTACATATCAATAACCTCTGTAAGATGATAAACAATTATAGACATTACTCAATTAACTCTAAAAGCCTCATTTTTTTACTCATGTAATGCTCAATTACTAATATATACTTTTTAATAGATTTAGTGGGGAAAAAATTTAGGTTTTTTTTGTCCATTTTTATCCCTTTAGCTTTATCATTTGCAAAAGCGAGGAGATGAGTTAATAAGCAAGACAAGATGTGGATGAACATGAGAGACTATCCAATATTACACTTAGACACAGCTTAAAGTAAAGGAACAGCTTGTAGTAAGACATTATATAGATGTAAATGAACATGAGAGACTATCCAATATTACACTTAAACACAGCTTAAAGTAAAGGAACAGCTTGTAGTAAGACATTATATAGATGTAAATGAACATGAGAGACTATCCAATATTACACTTAGACACAGCTTAAAGTAAAGGAACAGCTTGTAGTAAGACATTATATAGATGTAAATGAACATGAGAGACTCCAATATTACACTTAGACACAGCTTAAAGTAAAGGAACAGCTTGTAGTTAGACATGATATAGATGTAAATGAACATGAGAGACTATCCAATATTTCATTGATATCTTGGTACACAGCTTAAAGGAACACTGCTTTTATTGCTGTTCTACATTTCACAGTCACAGTAGAGTCATCAACAATGAACATAACCCATACTTTATAATGAGTGTGAAACGACCTCTAGCCTGCAGTAGAGTGGTACTCTTAACTTATATCGATGAACACTATCATTTGTCATCTTTCCCGTTTTAATACCAGTATTTCGTTTATAGAATTTCATTTTGCAGTACATGTATTAAGTTTTGAATATTGGAATTCATATTTAATATTTTTTTAAATATTGTCGAGTTGAGTGAACTCTAATGATGAAGTTACAAGGCCTGTCCATAGTTTGTTGAGTGTAAATCATTATTGATTGATTTAATATTACAAAATGTCAATTATAATCATAGTTATTTTATACCAGTAATTAATTTCCTGTAAGATAACAGGAAGATTTTAAAATGTAGGATGATTTGCAGTTATTTTTATTTAATATAAGCTGAATTACCAGTTTAATTACTAGTTAAATATGATACATTTATTTAACTTTGAGAATACTGCACTAGAAACAGGTCATATTACCAAGAAGATTAACTGGAATGAGGTTTACAAAGTCTTTGTAGACTGACTAAAAGGTCAATAAGTGTGTTCAAAGTCTTTGTATACTGATTAAAAGGCCAATAAGTGTGTTCAAAGTCTTTTTATACTGACTAAAAGGTCAATAAGTGTGTTCAAAGTCTTTGTATACTGACTAAGAGGTCAATACGTGTGTACAAAGTTTTTGTATACTGACTAAAAGGTCGGGTCAAACTGAGTGATTTGTCTAATACTATGTACTGGTATGTTGACATTATTTCTTTGAAAATGTGTGGTCTTTTTTAAGTTGAAGCAAATCTATGCATTTTTTTAATTGTTTGTTTATTTATGTTTGACTGCTTGTTGTATTGTCTAATGATGGAATATTTTAATATGAAGGCTTAAGCTTTTTGTTTAAAGTATCTTATCGTCATGATATTTTTATATTAAAGCTAATATTGCATGTTAACATTCATTAATCTTGATGCCAACCAATTATAACTGAGAATTATTTCTCTGCAAGTAGAGAATTATTGCCCAAAGGAGTTATAGCCATTGAAATACAAGATATTTTTTATATAATTAATGGATTAATAAAAAGGTATGCCATAAATGATAAAAGCTGTATAACACATTAATTCACAATCACATGTATGAGTTATACTATGTTATAGTCAATCAGTGGCTATTAATTACTAGTAATATTTAAACATTATACCATGATATAGTCAATCAGTGGCTACTAATTACAAGTAATATTTAAACATTATACCATGATATAGTCATCAGTGGCTACTATTTAAACATTATACCATGTTATAGTCATCAATGGCTACTAATTACTAGTAATAATTAAACATTATACCATGCTATAGTCATCAATGGCTACTAATTACAAGTAATATTTAAACATTATACCATGATATAGTCTTCAGTGGCTAATATTTAAACATTATACCATGATATGATATAGTCATCAGTGGCCACTAATTACTAGTAATAATTAAACATTATTCCATGCTATAGTCATCAGTGGCCACTACTTACTAGTAATAATTAAACATACCATGATATAGTCATCAATGGGTACTAATTACTAGTAATATTTAAACATTATGCCATGCTATAGTCATCAGTGGCCACTAATTACTAGTAATAATTAAACATACCATGACATAGTCATCTGGCTACTAATTACTAGTAATATTTAAACATTATACCATGATAGCTATTAGTGACTGCTAGTTACTAGTAATATTTAAACATTATTCAAAGATAAAGGCATTAGTGACTAATAATTACTAGTAATATTTAAACATTATACCAAGATATAGTCATCAGTGGCTACTAATGACTATTAATATTTAACCAGTATGCCAAAATATAGTCATTAGTGACTGCTAGTTACTAGTGATATTTAAACATTATACCATGATAGTTATTAGTGACTGCTAGTTACTAGTGATATTTAAACATTATACCATGATAGTTACTAGTAATATTGAAACATTATACCATGATAGTTATTAGTGACTGCTAGTTACTAGTAATATTTAAACATTATACCATGATAGTTATTAGTGACTGCTAGTTACTAGTAATATTTAAACATTATTCAAAGATAAAGGCATTAGTGACCACTAATTACTTGTAATATTTAACCATTATTCCAGAATATAGTCATTAGTGATTACTAAATTACTAGTAATATTTGAATATGGTGATTAAAACATAATAATTGTTTAAATAATGTAATTTTTATGTTTGGATTTACATCACTGGTAAGATTATCATTCTTATATTAGATAGAACCACATTGATGGATGAATGATTAGTATTACTTGCCTTGAGTGCTGTAGATCGTGGGTTTCGAGCTCTGGTCGGGTCAAATTAAAGACTATGAAATTTGTATTAGCTGCTTCTCCTCTTATCATGCAGTATTAAGAAGTGAGAGGAAAGACTGGTTAGCTCAGGTTAATGTTTCTGAGTGGAGCGACGTGTCAACCCGCGGACTGCTGTTTCAGTGAGCTAGCACTATAAAGATCCAACTAAGCTTGTTGATCTAGAACGAAGTGGACATTAACACCAACTCATCAAATGCAACTTGTTCTCGCCATGATATGGCTGAAAAATTGCTCATTTTGGCGTTTAGCAAGAATTGCTCACTCTCTTGATACAGATATCTTTCTATTTCAATGCCATTGTTATCTACTTGTATTTCATCATATGACGTTACAAGAAAACAGATTTCAGAAGCTGAGTATACATTTCAAATAAGGAAGATCGAATGGTTATAATTAGATCACAATATCAAGTCAATGTTGATTCAGATAATAATTTTTTTTTTTTATTATTATTTAGACAATAAGAGGAAGATGTGAAGGTCAATGTGATGTCACAGTGGACTCAAGGTCGTTCTGTAAGAAATGTCGTCTAAACAAATGTTTCACCGTAGGAATGAGAAAAGATATGATATTAAGTAAGTATAATTAATTCCCTTGAATTGGCATTTATTAGAATTTGATATTTTATATACTGTCGAACCTGTAGTAAGAGGTCACCTTTGGTACAAAGAAAAAAGTGGTCTTTTAAGAAAGGTGACCACTTAAAAGAGATTCAATCCATATGAAATGTTCTATGTCTGGACAAGAAAAAGATGATCTTTTAATACAGGTGACTGCTTAATAGAGGTTTGACTGTATGTCGTCATGCTTCGTCAATTTTTTCTCTCCCAGAAATCTAGTATAGACAATTATCTGAAAGTCACTGCATGAAGCAAACCTTGACAGATGTGTTCCTTGGATGTGATGTTATTTACTGTTGTTCTGACTCAATATTGTCCATTAATGCTGTGTTCCAGTTGAGCTAAATTTTAAATGATTAGATAGAAACGTCAGATTCCTATGGGACAGAAGAAGTACATTGTGTTTTTGTTTGTCCTTTAACTAGTACATCTAGTAAATAAATAAGTTTTTTCTCATATTTTTAGCTTGTTTAACCAGCTGGTTTGAACACAGCTTGTCAAATTTTCATTTGGTAATATTTTTAAACATTGGTTAGATTTATGCATGAGATTTTCCTCCGATTTACTGTCAATGGAAATTAG
Organism: Gigantidas platifrons; assembly: GCA_002080005.1. Classification (NCBI taxonomy): domain Eukaryota; kingdom Metazoa; phylum Mollusca; class Bivalvia; order Mytilida; family Modiolidae; genus Gigantidas; species Gigantidas platifrons. The sequence continues at coordinate 125,318 of MJUT01057759.1, forward strand.
CGATTTAAAAATATTTTTGATGTTTTGGTCATAGGAGAAACATATTCTTCTTCTGCTACCAGTGGATAACAATTTCTTCACTCAAGATACTATAGTAGTTAGAATTTCAAATTGTAAAGCTCTCACTTTCGAGTGAAGAAAAATCGTAAGCCACTTGTAACAGAAGGAGAATCTATATGTAAATGTCTTTGTTCTACACCTGTGATTGTTTTTAGCTAGGTATTAGTGTTGTAATATAATGTCATGGTATTTTAATTACTTCTAATGTACGAAAATGTATTTAGCGATTCAAAACATGCCAACGATTTTATGTTAAAATTTTACCTTTTACATATGTATTGGCATATTACATTAATTAAACCCAAGGTATGAAATATTTATAGGATAAACAAGTAAACATACATTGTCAAAGCTATAATCTGCCGAAAACCTTGTACTAAGCAAATCTTATATACGATGTACCGTTCTTTTCTGTATATAGTACTATAAAGTAGATAAAATAATGGCACCCATAAATAAAATCTGAAAAAGTATGTATTAAAAATGTCAAAATACAGTCAAACCTACCCATGTTGTCACCTCTATTAAGCAATCACCTGTTTTAAAAGGTCACCTTTTTCTTGTCCTGTCATAGATAATTTCACATGAATTGAACCTCTTTTCAGAGATAACCTGTCTTAAATGACCACTTTTTCTTTGTCCCAAAGGTGACCTCTTAATACAGGTTTGACTATATGATATTTAGGATTATGTCTTTCAACAATATCATGTAATCATCAATTTCAGTTATAACATGGCAGTTATAGGTATAGTTGAGTTTGTCATTTCCTTATTTGAATGTTAATTCTTTAGAGTGCATATTTTGATAGAAGTCTGTCATATATAAATCTTAATTAGTAAAACGAAAAACAAAAAATACCACGTTTTCGGAACAGTTCCAAAATCCACTAGAAAAAATCATAGAAAAAGGCAAAATCGATATCCCTAATACACACGTACTTCATTTCCTGACTTGGTACAGGCATTTCAGTAAAAAGTGGCAGGGTTAAGCTAGTTGTATGGGCCCAATTGAGACTTAAGAAATGATTTTATTTTGTCAAATTTTTGGTATCGTATTTTTTTACGTCTTTTTTGGGGTTAAATATTTTTATTGTTTATTCTAATTTTGCTCTCAGTTTTAGATCACTTGTCAAAATGTTTATCGTGCTTTAAAATATTTTCTGAAACCACTGTACCAAATTAATCTAAACTTCTCTCCAACTACTCTTAGACCTAAAATTCTTAATTACAAGTAAACAACACATGGAGACCCACAACTAAGTTTATTCAATAATTTTTGGTTTGACAAGACATGGTCCAATGATTTCACGAAACATAATTGTAAAACATTTTGAGAAAATTTTGTGCAAATGCTTGAGTTATGGGTTTCTGATGTGATATATATTAACTCACATAAAGATATAAAGTTGTCTGAAAAAGTATGAGGACTTCAAACTTTCATAAGTTTCTCTTGGAAGAAGGGAGACGGAAGCAGATTGAGGGGAAAGACTGCTTACAACAACAGAAATATTGTTGTCTGCCATTAAAACTGTCTACCATACAGTAAGACATATATATTATGGTATTCTTTTATTATATCAATAAATACTATAATATAAGAGGGTAGCACATATACCACAGTTTAACCCCATCCCCAAGGCCCTCAATATATGAAAACAAAAACAATCATAAATATCAATAAATCATAGGTATATACATGGTAAGTTACAGTCAATCACATTCTTGTTGTAATAACAAATTCTCACAATATTTCCTTTTTATATATATTCACAATTTTGGCTAACTTTAAGTTTGAAGGTAATGTATTACATGAAATATTAACAGAACAATCAATGTAAAATTCTTCTCATAAAATTTGAATTTTGTCTAGACACAAATAAATTGCTAGTATTAGCAGATTTTAAAGAATAAAAAGCTTATTGCTTGCAAGAAGTAAAAAGATTACACAAGTATTCAGGAAGACATCTATGGTATATTTTTTTCTTTGACCTTTACACACAATGCTATCTATTATCAAGTGACAAGCGTGATTTCAACATATCATCCTTCATTTCTAACATGACATTATATCGATGTCACTGATGTTACTTTTACAAATCCTCAATAAACATACATGTACTATCTGACAAATTCTCAATAAACATACATGTACTATCTGACAAATCCTCAATAAACATACATGTACTATCTGACAAAACCTCAATAAACATACATGTACTATCTGACAAAAAACCTCAATAAACATACATGTACTATCTGACAAATCCTCAATAAACATACATGTACTATCTGACAAATCCTCAATAAACATACATGTACTCTTATAAATCCTCAATAAACATACTTGTTTGTACTATCTGACAAATCCTCAATAAACATTCTTGTACTCTCTTATGAATCCTCAATAAACATACATATACTATTTGACAAATCCTCAATAAACATACATGTACTATCTGACAAATCCTCAATTAACATACATGTACTATCTGACAAATTCTCAATAAACATACACGAGACCCACTACTAAGTTTATTCAATAATTTTTGGTTTGACAAGACATGGTCCAATGATTTCACGAAACATAATTGTGAAACATTTTGAGAAAATTTTGTGCAAATGCTTGAGTTGTGGGTTTCTGATGTGATATATATTAACTCACATAAAGATATAAAGTTGTCTGAAAAAGTATGAGGACTTCAAACTTTCATAAGTTTCTCTTGGAAGAAGGGAGACGGAAGCAGATTGAGGGGAAAGACTGCTTACAACAACAGAAATATTGTTGTCTGCCATTAAAACTGTCTACCATACAGTAAGACATATATATTATGGTATTCTTTTATTATATCAATAAATACTATAATATAAGAGGGTAGCACATATACCACAGTTTAACCCCATCCCCAAGGCCCTCAATATATGAAAACAAAAACAATCATAAATATTAATAAATCATAGGTATATACATGGTAAGTTACAGTCAATCACATTCTTGTTGTAATAACAAATTCTCACAATATTTCCTTTTTATATATATTCACAATTTTGGCTAACTTTAAGTTTGAAGATAATGTATTACATGAAATATTAACAGAACAATCAATGTAAAATTCTTCTCATAAAATTTGAATTTTGTCTAGACACAAATAAATTGCTAGTATTAGCAGATCTTAAAGAATAAAAAGCTTATTGCTTGCAAGAAGTAAAAAGATTACACAAGTATTCAGGAAGACATCTATCATATATTTTTTTCTTTGATCTTTACACACAATGCTATCTATTATCAAGTGACAAGTGTGATTTCAACATATCATCCTTCATTTCTAACATGACAATATATCGATGTCACTGATGTTACTTTTACAAATCCTCAATAAACATACATGTACTATCTGACAAATTCTCAATAAACATACATGTACTATCTGACAAATCCTCAATAAACATACATGTACTATCAGACAAAACCTCAATAAACATACATGTACTATCTGACAAATCCTCAATAAACATGCATGTACTCTTATAAATCCTCAATAAACATACATGTACTCTTATAAATCCTCAATAAACATACTTGTTTGTACTATCTGACAAATCCTCAATAAACATTCTTGTACTCTCTTATGAATCCTCAATAAACATACATGTACTATCTGACAAATCCTCACTAAACATACATGTACTATCTGACAAATCCTCAATAAACATACATGTACTATCTGACAAATCCTCAATAAACATACATGTACTATCTGACAAATTCTCAATAAACATACACGAGACCCACAACTAAGTTTATTCAATAATTTTTGGTTTGACAAGACATGGTCCAATGATTTCACGAAACATAATTGTGAAACATTTTGAGAAAATTTTGTGCAAATGCTTGAGTTATGGGTTTCTGATGTGATATATATTAACTCACATAAAGATATAAAGTTGTCTGAAAAAGTATGAGGACTTCAAACTTTCATAAGTTTCTCTTGGAAGAAGGGAGACGGAAGCAGATTGAGGGGAAAGACTGCTTACAACAACAGAAATATTGTTGTCTGCCATTAAAACTGTCTACCATACAGTAAGACATATATATTATGGTATTCTTTTATTATATCAATAAATACTATAATATAAGAGGGTAGCACATATACCACAGTTTAACCCCATCCCCAAGGCCCTCAATATATGAAAACAAAAACAATCATAAATATTAATAAATCATAGGTATATACATGGTAAGTTACAGTCAATCACATTCTTGTTGTAATAACAAATTCTCACAATATTTCCTTTTTATATATATTCACAATTTTGGCTAACTTTAAGTTTGAAGGTAATGTATTACATGAAATATTAACAGAACAATCAATGTAAAATTCTTCTCATAAAATTAGAATTTTGTCTAGACACAAATAAATTGCTAGTATTAGCGGATCTTAAAGAATAAAAAGCTTATTGCTTGCAAGAAGTAAAAAGATTACACAAGTATTCAGGAAGACATCTATCATATATTTTTTTCTTTGATCTTTACACACAATGCTATCTATTATCAAGTGACAAGCGTGATTTCAACATATCATCCTTCATTTCTAACATGACATTATATCGATGTCACTGATGTTACTTTTACAAATCCTCAATAAGCATACATGTACTATCTGACAAATCCTCAATAAACATACATGTACTATCTGACAAATCCTCAATAAACATACATGTACTATCTGACAAATCCTCAATAAACATACATGTACTATCTGACAAATCCTCAATAAACATACATGTACTATCTGACAAATCCTCAATAAACATACATGTACTATCTGACAAATCCTCAATAAACATACATGTACTATCTGACAAATCCTCAATAAACATACATGTACTATCTGACAAATCCTCAATAAATATACATGTACTATCTGACAAATCCTCAATAAACATACATGTACTATCTGACAAATCCTCAATAAACATACATGTACTATCTGACAAATCCTTAATAAACATACATGTACTATCTGACAAATCCTCAATAAACATACATGTACTATCTGACAAATCCTCAATAAACATACATGTATTATTGTTGATATATTTTGCTCAAAATGGACTTCTCATCACATCTTTCATCTCAGGTTTTGCCTTCGATGTAACATTGCTCTGAGGAATCTATTCTCGCAAAGCAAATCCGAAATCTTATATGTTCATATTTCAGCAGGTTAGGGTTATGGTGTTTAGCACCACTTTCAACAATATTATATCGTGGCAGTCAGTTTTATTGGTGGAGGAAGCCAAGATGCCCTGAGAAAACCACGACCTGTCGCAAGTCATTGACTAACTTGATCACATAATGATGTATCGAGTACACCTCGCATAAGCGGGATTCGAACTCACAATATTAGTGATGATAGGCACTGATTACACATGTAGTCGTAAATCTACCATTAAATCACGACCACAGCGGACCCTTATAATCCAGCACACCTTTACGGTATTACAACTGTCAACCACAATATGACAGGAATAGTTTTTTTCTAACAGCAGTGTGACAAAAATATAGTTATCCCTGCTACAACAGCGTGACAAAAATATGTTTTTGTGATTTGAAGACAAATAATTTCAAATTATGCCATAAGACGAGTGATCCTTAATCTGATTAAAATCAGATCTCTCACTGATGTCTCGCAGCATTGGAGATCCCAGAAAACCCCTCGAATACAATAGTTTGTGGGTTTGATCCCTGATGGGGTCATACTAAGGACTATAAAATTGGTATTTGTTGCTTCTCGAATAAGCATGCAACATTAAGGAAAAAGAGCAAAAACTGGTTGGTTCGGAATCAGGATAATGTCTCGAAGTGGGGCGACATTGTCTATCCACGAACTATTGTTTAGTTGAGCTAGCACAATAAAAATACAACTAAGTGTATTGGTCTAGCATTGCTAAGTTGGAGTAACACAACAATCACTCACTCACTCCAATGGGGTAATCAGAAGCTGAAGATCAAAGAAGTGACAGACACTACAGTTAAATAATGTGATCACTTATGAAAAATAAGTCTCATTTCCCCTCATAGTTTTTGACAGAACAATGTACTGGAATAGGTACAATATAAAAAGTAGATGAATAATACAGACTGTATACTGATGTTTATTACATAAGAAATATATATATTTACATGTAGACATCAGCTGTAATTAATTAAGATGAAGTGCATTTTGACAATGAGAGGCCCACATGGGTGTAAGAAAATAAAAATTGATATTTACTGTCAAACCTGTATTTAGAGGTCATCTTTGGGACAAAAAAGTGGCATTATAAAACAAGCGACATCTTAAAAGAAGTTCAATTCATTTGAAATTTTCTATGACCTGACAAGGTGTGACTTTCTAATACAGGTGACTGCTTTTAGAGGTGACTGCATGGGCAGGTTTGATTGTGATTTATTTCTTTACAGAAGTTGTAAAATCCTGTAAAAAATTGGGGCTGTCGTGGTCTTGATCGTATGGTAGTTTGATTTCCAACTACCTGTGCAATCAATGTCTATCACCACTATAGTTGTGAGTTCGAACCCAGTTCTTTGGGAGGTGTACTCGATACAACATTATGTGATAAAGTTTGTCAGTGACTTGTGACAGGTCTGTGGTTTTCTCTGGGTACTCCGGTTTCCTCCACCAATAAAACTGACCGCCACGATATAAATGAAATATTATTGAAAGTGGCGTTAAACACCATAAAACCAAACCTGTTAAAAATGTTCATGTAATAATATGACGAGGACTTATAATAAAATTTGTAGGAAATACTGATTAAAACAAAACAGTGAAATAATTTCCAGTAGCACACAGACTGTGTCCAATAAATAACAGCATAAAGCTCTAATCATTGCAATCAATGCTAACTATAGTTTGGTTCTGATGTTCTGTAGAAAAGAACTGTTTTCAATCAGGTTAATTTTTTAAATCAATAAAGATAAATGATTGACATCTGGCAAGTTTCTATTTATGGGTTATGGTGTAATGTTAATTGCTGAAGAGTACAAATTTTAAACTCTTTAAATAAACAAAAAAACAAATATTTTTTTATTTGCCAATCGATGGCGATCAAGGTGAGCAGAATAATCAAATCAATGTAGAATAAATAAATAAATGACAAATTAAACAAAAGATATAAAGGAGCTTAGGGTTATGGTGTTCTATGCCACTTTGAACATGAGAGATATAAAGTGATTTGTAAATGATTATGATGATTTAGGGAGGAAAATCATATAAATGGCAATATGGTATAGCAATAACAAAAGTTGATTCTCATATTCAAGAAAAATACAATGGGTTTCCTGTATTTATAATTGAATATGTGGTGATTTTTAAAAACAAACGACAAAAATTTTTATTGTGTCAAGGAGGAGACATTGGACTACTTGAAATTTCAGAATTTATTTTCTACTTGAGGCTTCAAAAAATGATCACTATTTCTTTTATACAAGTTTGTTATTTACTATATTGTCAATTCACCTTCTTCATGATTACTTTATCGAAAGATGGAAAGTCTCTCAAGTGTTTTTTTAGTTTTAGCCACAACTTGGCGATTATAAAAAGGCCGTCTCTTGGGTATATTGAAGAATAATGAATAGTACATATACATGCAAACTTTCATAGAATACTGTACTCATGTGTAAAATCATATGAGTACTGTATTTGTCTGTCAAATCATATGAATACTGTACTCATCTGTAAAATCATATGA